>VZRW01006954.1:0-24988 GCA_013398125.1 Aegotheles bennettii
TAACAATTGATTGAGGAGGCCAATTCCATACAGGCTCCACTATTTTTGCTTCTCACCTTAGATAAATGCTACCACCACTTAATAAAAAATAAAAAATTTAAAAAGCTTGTCTTTATTGTATCTTTTTCAATTTGAAGATAATAAGCCTACAGTAATACAGTGTAAAATAATACTAAAGGCACAAGGGAAGAGGGGAAATAAAATCTTGCATTAATCCCACAATTGAGGTTAAAGATGCCAAGACCGAGCTTCAGATTAATGCCACTTACGCTATATATTGGTCTAGCACTGTGCAAACAACAAGATTACATTAGCAGACCAGGCTATGTTCAATAAATAAATAAATAAACAAACACTCACAAGGCAGTTTTTCATTAGGTATTTGGCATGCTAGTGAGAGTAATCAGGGAAAATAGATATAAACAACCGTTTTCTATTCATCCCCTCACGTCTTCCCCAATAAACAAGACACTGAAAGAGTGTGCTCACTGTAACTAAACAAACTTCACAATTTTCACAATGTAAGTACTAAAATTTGGGGATTTATTCTTAGGCAGAAAGGCAAAGGAAGAAAACTGACAAGTAACTGAAGCTCATACAGACTCTTTTACACAAACGTTAGCTGTCCCATGTGACAAGCACAAGCAGAAAGGGCCCATTTATATTTCTCTGTCACTAACAATCACAGCTGAAATGGATCGTTAGGAGCCTGCTCTGAAGTTTAGAGGACTTTCAATACATAGCTCATTCCACAGAACTCATATTTCTGGGTTCTTTTTTATGTCTCCTCATTTATGCAATAGACCAACTTAATCTGATGCCAGAGAACACCAGAGTAAGAGCTAAAGACTCACTCACTGCTGCCTGGAATAGACACCTCTTTTATAGACAAGAATTAGTTTCATATAAAAACAAACAAACAAACAAAAAAAACCCAACCCACAAACAAACCCAACCAACTTGCACCATCCCAGCAACTCTTGTTTACAGAAGAATTCCATTAAGCTAAGAGGCCAAAGCTCAAAATTTCTCCCATATCAACAGAGCATCTAGCTATTTTTGCTTTATTTCTCAGAAATAATTTTAATAAAGAAACTTCAGCATCAGCTATGATACTTTACACGTGCCAGAGCATCATTTGTTACATGGTGTAACTCCCCACTCAGACTCACAGCACGGCCCTTTCTGTTTAATACCGCTCATGATATAGTACATTAACATATGTGTCCTCCAACCCCATGCTCCTTTATTTAATCACAAGCCTTGTATCTGAAATGCAACTATATTCTTACAACATAAACCATACATATTAATATCCCTTTCATCTTGAGAGAGAATGATTCAAGGGGTTGGTAAGCAAATCAGCTAATCAAATAAAAATATAGTAGTACTTAATTTTGTGGCTAACTCTGGGTACATCCTTGTCAGGAAGAAATCCATACTTACCTGCTCGCGTATCCTTAGCCCACAAAATACTTGTCAGGCTCTAGAAGGGATTTCACCTCCCAGACTCCCGTGTCACAGCCTGAAATTTAAACCAGTAACCCAAATCATACAGCAAATATTAACCACAGAGCTTACTTATTTCAAAATCCATCTAATCAGGCCACCGATACTGGCTCCCTATACCAGTATGCAACAACCTGGATGGCAATGTAACAAGCCGAACAAGTACAACAGAAGTTCAGGAATCTAGGTTTTTAAGCACTACACTTCCCTAAGAAACTGCCATAGGAGAGTAGCCAGATTTCTGTTCTCTCTCAAAGCACTAATGATGCCACTCTCAATAGACATGTCACCTAAAGACTGACAATTATATCTGTACATTCTGTGATCCAACCCAGCTGAGCACTGAAATAAAAGTAAAGCAAGAGATAAAATAAGCAGCATGTGACAGTCAGATAAAGAATATCCAAGAATAAAAGTCACATTGGGGAATCATGAATTAGTAATAAAAGTTGACATAAGTCTAAAGATATGTACTGGTTCAAAAGATCTTAAGCACAGTGGTCTAGAATAAAGATTAGCTTCCTCTGTTCCACAATTGCTATGGTTTTACCTGCCCTGAAGTGACAACCAAAAGCACTCAGATGGCAAAAGAACTATGAACATTTATAGACTTTTTTCTGTGTAAATACCAAACTAATACCTCATGTCATATTCCCGATCCAGCAACAAATACAAATTAATTCTATCTGTATCAGGTAACCAATGTAACTGACTACCTGTTACAGGTAGTAACACATTTATGTGATCAGGTGTAGATATTCAGTAAACCAAATACAGATGACACCAAAAAAGGGCTATTACTGAATCTGGTCTAATGGTTTCCTCCTCTCCACCTATCTCACATCCTACCTCAAATGTATCTGTCAAAAAGCTCAGAAACCACAATCACTGGATCAAACTCTTTATAAACCATAAAATTACTTCAGAATCTTCAATTATGTTTACAGATATTACTAATACGTTGGACATTAGATTTATCTAGCCTAATGCTTGCTCAGACATGAACCAAGAGATGATTTGTAGTACAGCTGATCTTTTGCATTTAAACCTCCAGAGGAAAAATTTGCTGTGCCAAGGACTAATTAATTCCCAAGGGCTGAATGCATGTAAGAGCTCTGGTGAGGTATGTGCTCTCTGGGACACAAATCCACTACAACTCTTCCAAGGATTTAACAGACTTTTATTAGCTCTTATTACAAATCACTGAAATGCCTTCTTTGGGCAATTTAAACATGTCTAGTATAGGAGCTTTGCATATGCCTTCCATCTGAACAATGTGTTGAATAATCTTATCAAATACATTAATGATTCATTTTCCCAAATAATACAGATTTTAAAAATAGGTTTTAATAAGCAGAGGCATTTCCTCTGAAGGTACATATAGAGAAATAAAAAAAAAAAAGACAATTTTCAGTGGCCTGAAGTTGCCTGTATTGAAAAAAATATATCAACATCCGCAGACATATGTGAAACTAAATGCCTTCTAATACAAAAAGAAGCTTGTTCACCACAGAACTCTGTGGGTACAGAACAGCTCAGCAGTCCTTGCCCTACAGACTTAGACATCTGGGAAAAGGTCCACAGGTTATTTTTCAGACTTGTCACAGGATTTTGTAGACTCTGCCACCTGAACTTGACACCAGACAGAAGCCCTTTGTCTTTTTCACCACTGTGAAAAACCAGTGTTTCTGAGATCCAACCGGTGAGGTCATGGAAAGACATAATACTGAAAATTAATTTTTTGCTAATCATGCCTTTGGTTTCAGGATGAATACCACCAGAAATACTTAATTTACCCTTTTAATTCACATTAGGCATTAATTGTTACAATTACAAAAATTCAATGCAGACAATTCCAGAAGACTGTCTCTAACCAGCGAAGACTTTAAAAAAAGCTCCATTTTGTGTCTGCAACTTAAACCATTCCACAGTCACCATTCTATTCAGAGCTGATCTGCAAATGAGAAAAGTTCTAAATGTGAGAGAAGCCATATGGCAGAAGTTAAATGTTTTAGTCTAAATACCCATCATAGCTTAATTCAAACTCATTACATCCTTCCCATTTTAGAGAAGTTACATCCAAGACCATTCCTAACTGAAGTATTTTTTCCCTGATTTTTATGGACAATGATCAGTGAATGAATTTTCTTGTCAACAATGTGACATCTCAAAGCTGCCTTTCACCACTGAGCTGCCTGCATTTTCAGAACAGACAAAGAGACTGTATGTTTTGTTTATACATGTACTCAGGCGATCAGAAAACATTCCAATTCTTTTCTGAAGGAATATGACAAGTTTTATGTAAGTTTCAGTATTGTTTTATTTCCAGGCTTGCTTATGTTCAAAGAGTTCTAAAACTTGAATATGCTGAAAATAAAGTTTTTACATCCCAGTCAACAATGACTTTGTGTTAAATTATTAAGGAACAATGGAATAGCTGATGTTCCTACCGGCATGGGTTAGGACTAGATATGCTACCAAATACACATAGCTAGTTCTTACTGGGCCATAACTAATGATCACTGCCATACATTGTACTTTGTCCCCTTAACACTGGCTATCATCAACATCTCTTAGTAGAAAGTTGCAATACAGACATTTATAAAGGCAGACACAAACATATGTAGTTGCTAATACAGAGCCATATGCTGAAATTTAATCTCTTTACATTTAACTTTTACTACCTAGGCAAATGAGATAATTGTATCGCCCAGTCTTCCAAAATTGCTTACTGAGCAGAAAACTGGAATCAGCTGCCAGTTCAATTGTTTTTACAACATTCTAAAACAAAGGAGGTCTATTGCCCTGACATGTGAGAGAGCTTCTAATAAATACCAATTAAAAGAGCAATTAGGGGATCAAATCTAACATCAGAGGTTTCTCTATTAGATATTAGCTCAATGGTTGGGGTTTCTTTAATAAGCTAGTTATTCACAGACCTTGAACAAGAAATAGCTGATCCAGAAACAACGATTCTGCAAAAACATTTATTGTCAAATCCCATTAACAATTCAATCCCTATAAACTATTTTTATAAAAATCACAAACAAGGGCAACAACCTCACTGTCCAATAAGAATTCTGTCTGCAACAACTGCAACAACTGTATTCCAAGCAAGACAGGCTTCTGCATAGTTCTTATACACCCAGTATTTACAAACATTACCTCGGGCAGAAGCTCTGTCATTAACCAAATAGAAGATAAATCTGTAGGGATTGAACAAAAGGAAGACAGAAGGAATTCCTTGGTAAGAGAATGAAGTTGCCTCTTCCTAAAAGGAGCAGAAAACAGCACTCAGAAGTGGATGCTTTCTTTGAAAATTCCATTTTCCAGTGAGGCAAGCCTGGCAACCAGCACACCCCAGGAGAAGAAAAGGACTTTCAGTATTTCTTACAACTGACTCAGAGGTCCTCTATCACACCACTCCAGTTGAAGGCCCTATCTTCTTAAAAATGTGAATGACTGGTTGTGCTAGTTCCCTACACTGTAGATGAAGTACTACACACAAGGTTTGAGCAATACAATCACTCAAAAGTTGTAAAATGGCAGAACAATGTTTTCTATGTGACCCTAATTGGGATTCCTTACATATAGGAATAATGACAATTTATCAGTACCTGAAAGGGGCCACAGGAAAGCTGGAGAGGGACTTTTTAGAAGGGCATGGAGTGATAGGACAAGGGGGAATGGGTTCAAACTAAAGGAAGGTAGATTTAGACTGGATATTAAGAAGAAGTTCTTTATTTGCAGGTGGTGAGACACTGGAACAGGTTACACGTGGAGGTTGTGGACGTCCCCTCCCTGGCAGTGTTCAAGGCCAGGCTGGATGGAGCTTGGAGCAACCTGGTCCAGTGGAAGGTGTCCCTGTCCATGGCAGGGGGGTTAGAACTATATGATCTTTAAGGTCCCTTCCAACCCAAACCATTCTATGATTGTGTAGTGAAAGACTTTTTCTATAGGTTATTGCCTCATTCAGTACACAAAATGGATGCTGTTCACCGAATAGACAAGTTGTTCCATATTCAATTGTAAAGCCTATACATTATTTACTGCAAACACCTCAAAGCAGAGTCTGAAGACAGAGGATACTCACAAAAGAAAGCTCTATGGCAGCTCTTACCAGAGCACTTTATGGTCAGTTTTTCAAATCTCAATGTCAAAAATAGCACCGTGCTCATTTTACATTTAGTCACTGTGGCTATTCAACTTCTTAAAGAATCAGAGGTCACAATCTGAAATTATCATCAAACATTTAGCTGCCTATTCTAGTGCGAGGTAAAGTCAGCTACACACAAACACTCCATTCAACTGATTTGCTGCAGGTGCAGTAAACCCTGGCAAAAACTACAGAAACTATCTGCCAAGGAAATGTGTGTCTAAGCCCTCAGGTGTTATTTCCTAAAGAACTATAAAATATGTAGCATTTTATGTTCAAAGCAAGCTGCCCTTAATTTCAAGTATGCGAATCAGCACTTCCTCAAATCAGAGCCAAGAGCTAAAGTCAAGTATTCCTAACATCAGCAAAAAGCTCACTACAGCATCTTGACCAGTATCAAGTAGGAAAACTGGAGAGAAAAACCACTTTCTCCAGAATAGTTGATCAGTTAAGTTCCATTTCAAGCTCTGGAAAGGGCAATAAGTTCTCAAGGACAAAGTTGTGTCTTTTCATCATAAGCAAGACTAACCCTTTCTGTTCAAATCCCTTCTAGCATCTTTAAAGCTTCTTTTCCACTCCGGCCGTGTAAATTCCTTCCCTCTTATGCCCCATGATTATCCTCATTCCTGGCACCTCCTCACTTACAGAAAATCCACACAAAAGCTCCCTGGTCATTTTTAACATAATCTCAGTTCATGGCCGCTGTCTTTTTATCCAAGAGGTTTAAATTTTGCCTTAACTACCAGTTCCTCACATCTACCTCCTCTGAACAGATAATCTACCTTCCCAACAGCCCCTGCTTTTCTGTTCCTCTCAAAATTACTATCTGATCTTGTACTGACTCCTAGTTTAAGTTCTCTTTTCCTCCAAGCTCCAGGCTCTACTGCCTTAAATTCTTAATCCAAGTTACCATAAAATCACTTATGTTGGAAAAGACCTTTAAGATCATCAAGTCCAAATGTTTCATGGGAAGACATATGTAAGACTAACCTTTCCTGTTCAAATGTAAGTAAAATTCTATCATCTGCATTAATGATGTGCACATGCATACCACTGCTAGTATCCAAATTGTATCGTGTGTTTACTTCAGATATGAACCTAAAGAAAATGTTGGTATATACAGCTGAATTTCACAAATTTCCTAAAAGAAAAAACATATCCCCCATAAAGAATTGCTAAGAGAAAAATGATACTACCTATCACTAATTCATTACAAGTTTTCAGATAAGACATTTCTAACATTTTACAACTCGGACCAAACCATTTTAAATTAAAGTTTTACCAAGTTCTACTTTCTGAATAGATTTTTTTCTCTTTAGTAATATAACTCAAGTAACAGACTAGAAAAGTTAAGAGTTTAGTAAAAGGTAGTGTTAAAAGTAGCATCCTATATTGGAAATTGTTTGGCAATCTTGGTAAGTAAAATTCTATCATCTGCATGATGTGCACATGCATACAACCGCTTGTAGAAAGAATTCATAACTAAAATTATTATCTAGTCTCAGTCTATTCTGTAGACTAGATATGTTGTTTCTGGAATAGCAAGTATATATTTAATCACAAAAACCAGTCATACAGTTCAATGAAAAAGCAATGTCTGAAAGCTGCAAATAAAGCAACAGAGAATGAAAATTGGTATTGGAGAAACCAAAACATGAGATACCTAATGCTGTGACCATAGATTACTGTTCCATCAGCAACAGATCTGATTTAAGAGCTTTCCACTCCTGCTAAGGCACTCCAGTCACTGCCTTCCCTCACTGTGGGTTATTAGTTGACCCTTTAGGTACATCAATTCCAATGTTTTTATAGCCATATTCTTATCCAGCTCTTTAGAAATATTAAAAATACAGGAGTGCAGTGTGATAATTTAGCCAATTTCCCAAGATAAACAAGAGGACAATGTGCACAGTTTACAGTGTTTTTTTCAATATTTACCTTGAGGTAGCTAGAAAAAAACAAAACGTTTGCTTTCTGTTACAAAGTAAATAAGTAAATATTTTCTCTTTAGCATTTTCACATATTTGAAGGGTAGTCTACTTGTGCTTTGTACAAGTATTTATTATTGAAAACAGTACAGTTGTATCTGTCTGCAAATCGCAACCCAACTACCTGATGTACACTAAGACCCACAGCTAGACCTCCCTCACACCTCCACTCTCCCATCTCCCAAATCAACATCTTCCTTTCATTTGGCACACACAGCAAGTTCAAACTATTCAGTTCAATTGAACTATTTGATTCAAACAGTCTGGGACCATGTTTACTTACACATATACGCACACCTTTAAAAAAATACTATCCCATAGAGAATCCACATCAAATCCTCAGGCTACTACTTGTACAGAGGGAGTCCAAAGCAAGCATCAAGCAACACAGATAGAAGCTTTTACCCACAGCTTTCCTCAGCCTAATATACAATTTTTTTTCCTCGTTATAATTACAACCTACTAGCCAATATGCAGTTACAACCTACTAGCTAATATGAAAATGTACCTGAAGGCCTCTCCCAATATGTTTACTCCAAATAGCTTATGACTAATTAAGTTACTTCAAATATCTTACAACTATTAGAAAAATTGAACAGAACTCTAACAGTAATACCTGTCAAGAAGCTACAAAAAGATTCTAACCACACTCATGTACTAAGAACAACAGACACAGAGACAGCCAGACATTGCACCAAGAAATGTAGAAATATAAATGGAATAAACAGAGAGGAGCAGTAATAAACAGGCACAACATGGAAATTACGAGATTTCCACAAGTTGTCTTTCAACATCCCATCTGGGGTTGATGCCATGAACCTTTGAATCCCAACCAACCCACGAGACCTCTGAAACCTAACACTATTTATGACCACCTTATCATGTCAAACACTCTCCTGCTCCCAAATTGTCTCAGTGTATTAAAGCATGATAACATGACTAAGGAGGCATACACGCAGTATTTCTGGAATGGAGCCATCTCCCATCTGGTTTGCTCAAACCAAACATGATGTTCTCAGATTTGTCTGCATTCAATGTGTAGGACTCACAAACAAGTTCAGAACCTCAAGTAAAGGACTGTACACTTTTTCTTTAGAAGACTCTTAATAGAATCACAGAAACTGTCATTATATGTATTTCTACTTTTTTCCTACTTCTTTACTCCTTTTAAGCCCCTGCTATCCATGTTATACTGCTGCAGTGAGTGTCAGGGTTCAACAAATAGAACTAAAAATAGATACATGAAGCAAAGCACCACAGGCACTATTAAAAACTCTTGCAGTGATTTAAAGATACTAATGTCAGCAAAAATCTTTTGTATAGTGTAACTATGTCTTCCAACAAACCTTAGGTCTATGGCCATGAACAAACAATTCAAGAAGCATTAAAAAAAGACAAAACAAAATTACATCATCTTTGCTGCTCTGCAAATCAATATCTTTGTAAGATACACCCAACACTCAGGCATCCACCTTCGTGAAACCGCCAACTACTCAGATTTATCTTAACAAAAGCAATTCCTTAAATGAAACACAACCACTTAAGAATTATGTTAGCCTGCTCGTTACTGTGGACTGCACACAGTAACACATTTGTCAGCTTCCATAGAAAGATACTTCTGTTACTCCTGGATTATACAGAAAAGGATTGCAAATTCTGGATTTATAAAAACCAAGTCTTCTCCTTTCTAAGGACTGAATGTTTTTAGTGAAGACTGCAAATATGAGAAGCCACTTTGTGTCTGTACCAAAATTAATGTGTCTAACATTCAGTGAGAGGGGTTCTCAGTGTTCTTTGGAATCAGGCTCCTTTGGGCTGGTTCAAATTAAGTGACTCAAACAGACTACTTGTCATAACTAACAAATATTTTTTAAAAGTAGCCAGGATCCAGGTGATTAAGTATTAACTCAATATCAAGCAGAAATATTGAAATGTATGTAAGAATAAACATTTTGTATAACTTCAAAGGTACATATATTTTAATTTAAATGTTTCTGACAGTAATACACAGTTCAGCTAGTCATACTAATAAAAGGTATCTAGAACTCTTCACCTAACCTACTTAAAGACATAAAGTGAGAGTTGAAAAACCAGTAGAGCACAAACACACGCTACTACACTGAAGAGGTGGGGAGATGTTGTGCTAGGTAGAGTAAAACCTGATAGTACCATTTCCTGGCAAGCGACCCTGAGGTGCTACGTGGATTGGAATCCTATGCAGACAAAAAGGCAAATCTGTCTTTTGAAAGCAAAGATAATCCTGGAATGTAAAAAAAAAAAAAAGCCCTGGGTATATATTAATGGTAATCACTACCTTATGTCATCTGCCCATACAGAATATAATATGCAAACAGACTTAAAAATATTTTGCTTCCAAGCAATAAATATAAATTCAAGCTTTGTCAACAGCCTACCCTATAGACTAACCGGATGCAGAAGCAGGCATCTTAAAGGAAAAACCTGTATTTCTCAGCCACCAATTTCCCAGTTTGGCACATCAAAACACCTACTTTGTTCACTGGTGCACTAAGCTAGGCATTGTTTTTAAATCTTCCTTGCACCACAAGCAGACCTTTCATCATGTTCTTTACATCTTCAATCCAGAGCTCTGTAGGACCCCATGTATTCTCCTTTACAGATACCACCACACTCAAGGTGTATTTTAGGACTGGAAAAGCACCAGTAGTATGACACTATTATTTCAAAGTTCAGGACATCAGGATTAATGTCTTGCATTAACTCTGCAAAAAACCCTAGGATTATTGCTGTGACAGAAGCCTACACCACAGATCTATTTTTACTTGAATGGTTGTCTTCTCTTTGAACTTGAAAAATGGAAAAAACATCATATAAGCATATTGGCCCTAATAGTTACCATAAATCTCCAGAAAGGCTTGCTGAAACTTATGATATTAGCACACTTGCATCTTAGGGTCCTATTCATTATTTAAATCAGCAGTTTACTCTAGTTAAAATTATATGGTGTTTTCTTCAGGACATTTGTCTCTCTCATCACAGAAGACAAGAGAACAATAATAGGAAAAGCCTCCTTTGTAAAACATATGAAGTGTGAAGAAAAAAAAAATAAATCACAGGAGGTTAAAAAACCCCTGTTACATGACATCATTGCAATACAGCAGATGAAGGGAAAACAATTTTGAACAAGAATAATCTTTTGACACAGAGGAGTGCACCAGATCATATTTAACAAAAATATAAATGTACCAACACATCTTGTATCATCTGCAATCTGCATCACATCTTAAAAAACAGTTCAGAAATCTGGGAATGTGGAGAGTCACAGAGTGGTCACAGGAAAGGGGTATTCATGAAACACGGCAGAGATTGAAATCGCATCCTTCATTAAAATTGCAGAGTGAAATCTGCAATGGCAACGCAGTGGCATTTCTATCAAAAAAAAAAACCATAAGAGAGAGACATCCAGAAAGTAATCCAGTGTTTATGAGTCACACCTATTCTTTGTTTTCTTCTGAGGAATCACAGATAGGGATTAGACACAATGACCAAATGTGGCTGATGTTTTTTCATATTTTGAATTCTTGCTTTCATCAATTTAGTGATAACTTCTGTAAATTAACAGGGAGATGCAGAAACACATATGCATACAGTTTCAATACAAGAAGAAAAACACTGAAGTGATACTGAACTGCAGAAATCAGCAAATAGGACAGTAAGAATCAGTGACCAAATCCTGCATTTGCAAGGTTAACAAAAATGTGGTGGAGAAAGTTTAAGTTTAATGCTTTAAAACTTTATCCGATTAAAAAGAAACACAGGAATTCAAAAAATCCCTCCAAGCATAAACAAAAAATTAACAAGCAGCAAACAGTAAGCAACAGAAGTAATATATAGAAAAGCTACCAATCAAACAAGCATGGTTGATGAAGCAACCCTGGGAAGTTTCACGGTAAAAGACAGAAAATCCTAAAATTCTTTCATGCAATAACCTTCAAGCCTCTAGACAGTCATTACTACATAGCTGCTTGCAAGGACAGAACAGACAGCAGAGACAATGCACAAGATCTCCAACGCTATCCGTTTTTAATTTATAGAGTGCGCTAAAGCAAACCAAGCTATACAAAACCACAAAAGTAAATACAAGAAGAAAACATGGCAAATCTGAATCTTGCGCACATAGAGAAAAGAGTCATTTAGGACACTGCTGAACAAAGAATACTGAAATGACATCTGAAAAATAACAAGCCCAACTGGGATCATAAGCTTTTCCTTAGAAAAAACACACAGAACACACCCAAACATACAGGCCAGTAGAAGACATCTACAGCAAACTGAAAATTCCCACAGGAAAATGGGAAAGCTTTTTACAGCTCACCCCCCAAAAAAGTCTGGGACACTGAAGAGACTTTGGAAAAAAAAAATCATATATACCACACACGTATTGGATGTGTCACACTAATTGAGCTAAAGCACAATTAAATATGAGTGAAAGATTGTTTCTACAGAAGAGCAGACTGAATAGGGCTAAAATGAAATTTCAAGAAAACAGAACGTGATAAAAATAGAAAAGAAATAATAAACTATAGAGATGACCAACTGAACTGCATGAGCATGATAAAGAACGACATTAAATTTCTCAATGTTATGCACCTGTAATGCCACTCCAAAATAAAGTCCTAGAAGGGTTTCATGCATTATGACAGGGCTTAATGGATACATTTTTTAAAGCAAGAAAAAAATGCTTTTCGTCAGGGGCTTTATTACAGGTAACTGTCACTAAAAAGCAGCAGACTTCAGGCGATGAGGAAGAATCAATTGTTTCTGTCACATCACCCTCCAGTCAGCTACATGTCTTCTACAGGGACACTAATGTCAACCTCGCTCTTTTAACCATTCATCAGATTTTGTGAAATGTGTAAAAATTGTACTGAAGCAAGCCAACAAGTTGCAAAATCATTGCCAAGGAGAGAGGCAAAAGGAAAAACGGTATTACTCTGCTGTAGCCCAATTCCACTAGAGATTAGTTTGAAAATAATCAGTTTAATTGGTCTGCCTTTATTTTCAAGATCAACCAGTCCCTTGAGCACCAGAATCCTGCTCTATTCAAGCAGCAGCACCACCTTCAACTGTAAACAGATCCTCCGAAAGGCAATTGAGTACTGTCATGTTCTGTTCCACCTTACAATAAAGCTTACAGTAGCAGAGAATCAAAATCAAAATTGTATCTTTACTTATAACCTATTTTAATTGGAGGTGAATGGGGAAGCCACCATGACAGTCACTGGACAAGCCAGAACCACCACACGGTTGGCTCTGGCCTGAAAAGTTATCAGCCTATGAATCTAGTCTACATGGTAATAGTCTACATAAGCATACTTAACTTCAATTGATCTATTAAAACAGTGACACTAAGAATATTAGCTCCTGTTCTACAGAGATCAGTATTCACCTAATTTAATAGCACGAAACAGTAGTCTTAAATAAAAACTGTTACTAATCTCTTATATGAAATCCAGGACCAAAATTCAGCTTATTAACTTCAGACACTTTCAAGTATTTCTGATGAACAAGGACAGGCATTAAGTACACAGAGAATTAAATTAACACTACAGCTTTAGGAAGAGGGGGAACGGGTTCGAACTGAAAGAGGAAAGATTAGATTGGATATTAAGAAGCAATTCTTTGCTGTGAGGGTGGTGAGACCCCGGCCCAGGTTGCCCAGAGAAGCTGTGGCTGACCCTCCCTGGAAGTGTTCAAGGACAGGTTGGATGGGGCTTGGAGCAACCTGGTCTGGTGGGAGGTGTGCCCGCTCACACCAGAGGGTTGGAATTAGATGATCTTTAAGAGCCCTTCCAATCCGAACCGCTCTATAGTTGCTATAACTGCAGTGCCATAGAAATGCACATTTTTCGCCACAAAATTCAATGTACACAATGGACAGTCAATGGACAGTCAGCCTGATGTACATGATGCAATGTACCATACCATTAATGGTTTGATTAAGACATTCTTGGTCATTTGCCATGGAAAGAGCACACAATATTTATTTTCTCTAAGTGATAAAAGAACGGTATGTTAGTAACAGAAATATGGAAAGAAAACCATCAAGCTCACTTTTTTAAGCGGTTATCAGGGCCAATCAAGGGAGTCTGCATTAAAAAAAAAAATGAAGAAAACAAGTTAAAAAAGATTCTCAATTTCTGTCTCTTTTCTATTATTATTTAATGGATAAAGTAAGTGTTCTATTGTACTCAGAAGTTAACGCACTCTCCATTTTTAAAAAAAGGTAAGAGCCAAGAAAAAAAAGCTTTTGTAATTTTTCTGATAGAGCTCAGCAGGAAAACAAAACAAGCCTCCCTAGTAGACATGCCCAGGAACCTGAATTTATGACAAAGCTAAATAAACTGGATATAGTAATAACCACCTTTATGTTTTTCCACAATAAAGCACTGCTTATCCCCTCCTGTTAAAGCAGCTGTGCCAAGAAGGGTATAAAACTACACCAGTGAAGGCCAGATAGAGTCTACGTTTATATGGATGAATCTGTTCTGGTCAGGTTAGTGATGAACTACACTGAAAGCAATGAAAAAACCTCCATACACTGACCAAAGGCTTACAGCTTAGCTTCCGTGTTCTTAAAAAAAACCAAACTTCACTGCATCTTACCTTGTTGCTCCACAAACAGACTGAACAATAAGAACAAATCTGTGGACCTGTTCTTCCCACTTCCCAGTTCTGGTCATACGTGACCCAGTTCCCAATGCCAGTATCTGAACAAGTACTCAAAGGAAGGTGCGTTGGGCAGGAAAAGGGTGGCAACGGATACAGAAAGGCTCCAACCACCACCTCAGCAGTATCGCTGCTGTCTCAAATGACTTACAGAACTATGGTTTAAATGTCCAAACCAAGCATACTTTGAGAAATCAAAGCACAGACACAAGCAGAGTTCATATATCCCTAAGAAAACAGAACTAGTAACCATACAACTGTAGTTACTCACAATGCAGTTTTTCACATACCAATTGTTGCATTACCAATACTTTGCCTTATGTACCTGTAGGTTTCTCCAATATCCACACGCCAGGGCAAACTCAAATGAAAAATTGACACATATCTAAATAAGTGACAAAGCAGAGCAGAGAGGGCTCTACCATTCACCCCTCCACAGTGTAAGAGGCTGAGAGCACAGTTAAGTTGCCTTCTCCAGACATGTTACAAATAAGCCTTTGAGCTGCAACATCTCTTTACAGATCTTACCTCGTAACATGTTCCTAGGTACGAAGAGAAATGCAAGTTTCAAGAAACCTGTCAAGATATGTCAAGATTCAAAAGAAGTTTGCTAGCTAAGAAAAAATACACTTCATTCTACCTTACACAAACACTGCCTGGGACTTACATTTGTAACGTCTTCTAAAAAGCAGCTGAACATAACACACAATTGGATACTGCTGTCTAGGAGGGGGAGAAGTATTTAGACCATAAATAAACAGGATCATATTACCTGTACAGAAGTACACATGCCTTGCAGCAAGCACAAGAAACACCACAGTAAATAACATATACAAATATTCTTCAAGAGCATATGGCACAATTCACCATAATGAATTCAAAATACTCAAAACAATTATTTCCAGCCAACCACTTATTTCTCTAAGAACTGAGATCTTTAGCATCTTATGTTCTTTGCTGTCAAGGCATATTTCTTCAGTAGTTTGACTTTTCTTCCCCCCTGCTATTTGGCTAAGCAACTAAGAACTTTATTCAGCAAAAGTAACTTCCAGATGACCTACCAAATGGAATTGATTTGGATTAAATAGCAACAGATTATTTCAGTGTTTAAGCAGTCACGGGCATGCCAGTAACATAACACATCTCAAATATATTCCACTAATCTTATTTAGTATACTTTTATTTATCTTTCACTAAACATCTATTTTACAGTCTATTTCTTCATACCTTTTAATCACTGCTCAGTTACAATGTCAAAAAACTTGAAACCGCAAACTGAAAAGCACATACAGTCACAACATAAATAATTCTCCGAGTAAGAAGTACATAAGGGACTGCTGTAGGGTTTATGACTATATATTTACTGCTTTGTATACTTTGTATACACAATTTATATACACAAATAGATATACAAATTTGTATACACAATTTGTTACAGTTGAAAGCTTTCCCTTCAGGCTCTTCTAAAGAAGCACATCTAGGAATATCCCACAAAGTTGTCTGGGGAAGGCATAACAGAACTGTCCTTGAGTTTTTTGAGGGTGCAAGGGCAAGAGAAGGAAAGGGACAAGGAAAAAGGAAGAAAAAGGTGTGCATGCAGTGAAGGGAAGTGATACCTTAGCCCTGAAAGAATTTAAACTACACTTAAACCAAAAATCTCTTCTATTCCCCAGCTTTTGCTTGCTCAGCTTTTGTTTATTTTTCTGACTCACTACTCAAAAAGTTCCTAGATCCTAATCAAGCCCAACAATGCTACAGAGGAAACGCAAGTCCAAAATGGAAACAGGGAGAAAATATTACTTAGAAATTATTCAAAAGCCATAAAACTATAAAAACTCAGGATATCTTCCAAAATGGTAAGAAAAATGCTATATAATAAAGTACAATATCTTTCACTCATCAAAATATCACCTGTTTCTGTATTCTGGATGTCAAGAGCTTAGATGATGACCATTCTGATACTGAACTTCCGTTTGAGGTATCCCAGATATTTCCAGAAGTGCAGTTTGTAAAGAAGCTAAAGTTCAGGCAACAAATATCGAAGATGAGGAAATTCTTACAAATATAGAGGATCAGTGACCAGATATCTGGACACAAGGAGTGCATGAAACAGTTCTCCCAAAAAGAGAGAGTCTCCACAGGAAGAAACTTTCTACTCTGTTTTAAATGATTGCCATGGCCAGCAAAAGGAACTACGCACGTTCCACTTCATCAAAAGCCTAATTTATTAGCAATTCAAAATTATTCACTTTCCCTACACAATACCACCTCTCATCTGTATTAGCTCTCTCATTTTCTTCATCTGGATTTGAATAAAATACGTAAATAAATCACATTGCATCTGTTTTTATCAATTTTTAGTGACTACATTTCTTCAGAGATCTGAAAGTAAATACTACATAGCTGTTTTATTTATGAAATTCAGCAATTTAAAAGTAAACAAAACAGACTAATATGGGAGTAAAATTCACATAAAACCAGACATTTTGGAAATACATTCTAGTTAAACAAAATAAAATTTTCTCTTAGGATATCCTTTATCCTATTAGGTTCAAGCTTAGGACAAACAAACAAACCTTTAAGTAAGCCTCTGCAATTGGTCACTAAAGCATGACAATCTTTTCTGAATCTGAGGCTGGTTTTAGAATCCATGGCACAAATTATTCTACATTTTGGAGACAGGTAAGATCAAAGGCCATCAGTTATATTGGGAGCAAGTTGGAAGTATATGTATTAGTGTGTACATGTTATGCTTGCCATCAAACACAAAATACTGATAGAATTCTCTATATAATACACACTGCCCTATTTCTTAATTATCTATTTTAAATGCATAGCTATATGAAGCATAGTACCATGGCATCATATTATTGGTATGTAGTCACTCCCTCCTTCTGCTTCCCCCCAGAAAACCCAACAACAAAAGAGAAATTCCAAACAGAACAACAATTTTACATGGACCCTGGTGGTTAATGACCAGCCATTCCCTGCTGCATTTGTGCAAGACTGTAAACACACATCATCCAGAACACTGAGCATTAATGTAGTTACTCAAAAGTATAGCACGCTATCCTTGCCTACTGTAATACAGATACTCTTGTTCCTTGCAGCAGCAACATCACTTGTGCAGTAAAATCATTTTTGCTTTGCCAGTCAGTACAAAAGCAAAGCAAATACCAGCACTTTCCTAAGAGAAACAATCAACAGTGCTGCCAACTGCACTTCAGTTTCCTGACAGATTATTGATACCTGTGCAGATTGTGTTTGTGCTCTCAGTTTTCCATGCCAGCAGATTTGCCATGTCTGTTATTATGCCATCAGCTGTCTCATGCCATCCCAGTCAAAACCAGTAAAAACAGAGCTGCTGACCACAGCCAACATAAATGTACTGTCAGTTGCAGATAATACCAATGCAAGCACATTACTCTGTACTACATGGCTGGAATGCCAGCTCATCATCTACAGGCAAGCTACCCTCCATACTGGAGAAAATCAGTCTAGCAGCTTAATGGATACATTCAGTATCCTCAGACATGAAACCTGGGGAATGAACTGAGTACAATGGGAGAAGTATTTAATTTTGAAAGCAAAAACAATGAGTAGCTCATAAGCTCTTCTAGTTTACATTTGCTGTTAATGACAGACCACTTGTGACAAAAGTAGGAGATTGTAAATCAGTACAGCCAGATTAAAATGCAGCTTTGCAGATTCTGCTATCTTTCAGTGCAGAAGCAACAGTCTTTGAGAGAAGTGAAGCTGAGAACTATAAAGTTCCCAAGTGCCCTCCCCCAGACTGGTTGGTTTCTTAAGAAGTACAGTTTCGAACCCGTGAGTACTAAGCTAGAAACAGAGCTCCCATCCCAGCACGAGATGGGAAAGGAGGTTGTAGAATCATTTTTACAAGTTGGAATGCTTCTAGGCGAGTTCTTTTGGTCTCCAGGAAAAAATAATACGCTTTTCTTTAAGAAAAAAGTAGACTCAACTTTGGAGAGCTGCACTAAATTATAAGGATATTTGAAATAAGAATATAATTTTATGAGAATCCCTACATTCGTGAGTGGCTGTGTAAGAAAACATTAATTTTCTTTACATCCTGCTTTCCCAGCCACGCACTTTGGCCCAGCCCCATTTGTATGTTACCTTTCAGCTTACCTAACACACTGCACAAAAATGTGTGTGAAGACCAACATGTCAATGAGACAAAACAACTACAAACCTTTACTACAAGATATACAAAGCACTGCACTGGTAGTTACACGTGAGCTGTTTCATCCAGTTAGGTGAAATTTGGAAATGATCTATTTCAAGAACATTAGCATTATACACACTAATGTTGCAGTTTAGCAGTGTTGACATACTGCATTTCACACCACAGAACACAGCAGAAGCAAACAATTATGTGCAATTACTGTATGGCACAGAAAGATAAGAGAATTAGTAACAGCTCCAGCTGCAAGATTTGTTGGAAAAGTACTTCTTCCACCCTAAGCCTGTTTGCACAACAGGATAAATCGAATGTTACTACAACATACAGCTTACAAATTTAGTAATGCAATTTTTAGGCTGCTTGTATCAAGAAAAAGATTGCACTAATCTCAGATGTTAAAGACCTTTGTGTTTTCAAATCCACAGTACACTCTGCTTTACAGCTTACACATGTGAAACAGATTAAGGGGCACACTGGTGGGGTTAGTCTTTCAAACTACTTTCTGCTGGCTACGTAGTCCCCCTGCTACTATTTGCCATCCCAAGCAACATTCAGCAACATATTATACCATATCCACTTCACCTCTCACTGTTAGTTAGTACTGTGTTTCAACAAGTTTTCTCATATTATTTTACCTACAATTACTCTAAAACAGATAAGACTTGTGCATACCATACCCTGCAATATGAAATCACCATTTGGCTGTAACCCCAACTGTCCACTGCCTTGAAAGTGCTGGTTCTGTCACCTTGTCAACTGGGAAGCAGAAGACAACAGCTAGCTATCAGCTATTATTTTTGGCTCTAGCATTGAAACTCCTTTGACTTCAGCACGTGAACAAGCAATTAGAACCATCAGCAGAGCCCTCTTTATTACATTTGAATATAAACACAGATGAAAATGGAAACTTTTGACTAATATTTTTCTCAGTTAAGATGAAGCGTGTATTAGCAGAAACTCATGTACAATGGTGCCATCATTCATCATTTTAGGGCAAGTCTCACAAGATCTATTTTCCTTGAAGACCCAAGTCCTGAAATCCTGAGATTGTGTTAAAAAAAATTTAAAAATCTGTTAAAAAAAGCTCTAAAGAAGGAAAACAATACAAAATGTTCAAAAAAGATAAAGCCTCTATTATTTTAAATCTCATTCCTTTCTGATTTTTTTGCTAGGGAACCTGACTCATAATCTTTGAATGCATACGGCTGCCAACACAGCACATAGGAAGAAAGCATTAGAGACAGCACATCTCTGCAGAGCAAGATGTCTGGAAAGATGGTCTGCATAAACGTTAAGAGAATAGGTTTGAGGATACACCAAACTTGAACAACTCCTAACGTCACTGGCATGCAAAGATGACTGCTGGTCCAAACATTTTGAGGTGCAATAGTAGGAAAAATAACTTTTTATGGGGAACGCAGTCCTTTATCAAGGCTCATTACCTCACTTCTGTTATACTTTCCAGAAGATTTCACAACAGATTAAGAAAAAATGCTGCTGTTTCAATAAATTTCTTCATTAAAAGACATACACATAACAAAAAAAGCTGACAAAAAAAGAAAATATATGTATTAGTATCAGGAATACCTTTATGCATAGGAAACACAACAGTTACACAGAGTAACAGATAGAAATCGTCAATGCTAGCAAAGCAGCTACTTGCCAAAGTCCAGATGGCACAGACTGCAGCTCTCCCAGGGGTCCTCCTGCAAGTTGCAAGACTGAGGTGAGAATGGGCAATCACCTCCCAGCCACGTTTCCCCACTGCAGCAGCAGCCTTATGCCAGCCTTTCATCCAGTGGAAACAAAGTTTGATTTCGCACAGGCTACTGAGAACTCTGAAAAAAACTTTCAAGGGCTACACCGATTTAGTGTCCTAGATCACCTGGAAAGTTTAAGCACAATGTTTAAGTTCCTAATGGCCCATCCTGCCTAGAAGGAACTAAAGATCTAACATCTGCATTTAAAAGGACAAAAATGAAAATAGACTATTAAATGTCACAGCAGGTAGTCGTCAGGATTCTGTTTTGCACACCGTGTTACTACCACATTTTGCCTTTGTCCAAGATTGCCCCCATTAAAACTAGGGAGGATTGAAAGAGTAAAGAAAGAACAAAATAAAAAATCATGTTAAGGATCTTGAATAGTTTCAAAGAATTCAGTATTCCTCAAAAAACTGTTTCATTTAAAAATAGTAAGTAGGAATTTGAATGCAGTTTTCAAGTTTTCATGTTATTTTAGGGATTATGAGAAGATTGAAGCACCTTGGAGATGAGGCCCCTCTATCCATATCTATTTCTAAATACTGGAGTCCCCACATACCCAGCTCCACTACAGCAACACAGCATGCTAGAAGCAGGTATCAGACACTTAGGAATGCCAAAAGATTTGCCTTAAAAGTCATACATTCTTCAAAATAAAAATATTATTTACTTGTACTGGTCAGGATCTCTCTACAGCACAGGAGTAATCAGAACATCTAAAGAATTTCCACAGATTACAGTACTACTTTCTGGTGACAAAACCCCAAATTTTAGCAACTACTTAGTTCCACAGAGCTAAAAATGCAAGATTGAGCCAGCTGCAGTCTCTGCTCCAACCAATGCATTATTAACAGAATTGTTTACCAAGTTACACTTGTGCAAGCTCATGCAAGGCAATGCTGTTGATCAGGTATTGCTGACAGAATAAACTGAAAAACATTTGGCTGCACAGAAGTTCCTGAATCTTTATAACTGCAAGCAAGATAGAAAATTGAGAAAACCCAGCTCAATTCTCAGAATAAACCCTGGATGTGCAAGCTCGGAGTTAAGACATAAAATATATGCTGTACTAACAAAGTGAGTAGAATATACTAATAAACTAAGTAGGCCAGACTCTGGAATTAAAATAATAAACAGAATTTCTCAGTGCCTGCCCTTCAAAATAGAACCGAATTTTGCAGAAGTTAAAGAAATCCAGTATCTTAATCTAAGGGGCTTTCCTATACTTCTTTGTCACATTATCAAGTAGCTTGTGTAAACCTGTAGGCATTACAAAGCCCCAGTTCTACTTCTTGCTCCAGGGAAAGCTTACTACTTGTGTGGCTGTTGGAAACTCAGGTCTCCTCTCTTCTACAGGAAGGTTGGTTTCATTAAGCTACAACATTCTACATTCTCTCTTTTTTGCCTAATATGTAATTACACCCCCAAAGTAAGTAATTTCAACCTGAGGAAACGATAATATTTTAATCCAGAGCACCCTATTATCCTGGTGATTAGAACATCTGCTTAGACAGGCAGAGGGGAGAAGGAATGAAAGAGTAAATACTTTCCTGGGAATTCACGATGAGTTTCCAGCTGGATAAATTCTCTATTGAAATCCTGGATAAAATCTGTGTGGTAACACCACTCCCTTGTCCTGATGTTCAGTTTATTGTAACAAACATGTTTTGAAACCATACAGTGAGAGGAGGCATTTCAAATGACCAAGTGCTTACTCGATGGGGTGGAGTTGCAGCCTAGGCAGAAAGCATTTTTAAGACTTAAGAGCTACTACTGACCATTCCCAGAGTTCTTTCAGTGTCCCCGGGCAAATGAAATGGCAGAGACAAAGTCTAAACTCGCACATCTAAGACTAAGATTCAGGAGATACCAGGAAGAAACTGATTGCCATTGGGAACAAGGATATTAACAAATAGATCTATAGGAAAAGTTACATATTAAAGGGAAGACAACTGAAGAGTACGTTGTTAGGTAGCTAGGGAGAGGCACTGTGTGTTCTAACAGGGACAGCATTGTTCTTTTCTGGGATACAACCTGGTTCTCTAAAGACACTCATCCCTTCAAAAATTAGATTACAGTAAGGCAAATAAGGGGATGGGGAAAACGTTTACTTGTGCCAAATCAGCATATTCTTATGTAACAACTCTATTAGGTCATTTAATTCAGGATTTTTTTTCTTGAAACACAGCCTCAGCCTCTGCATTTCACCATTGACAGTAACTGAAAATTCTAAGGTAGCAGTGATTTTTGTCAGAAGTGAACCTGGTGGACTTTTTAGCTCCCAGTGCTCTACTCTCTCTCAAAAAAAAATGACAGAATTGGAGTCCTGCTGTAAGTCATATTAGATATGTCAACAATTCAAGGATAAGGTAGTTCATTTTTTTTGTTGTCTTTCAAACTACGTTAGTTCCCCAGTTCAAGCTGAAGTTGGCCTTTAATTATTCCATATCATAGTTCCAATTATTTTCTTATGACATGTTCAAGCAATACACTCTTGAGGGATTATCTCAAGAGAAGAACTAATTCTATAATCATAATACACATTCCAGTTTATTGTATTTGTCCTCTCAACTTCTTCATATAAGTCTTTCCATTATGATTTTAAAGCATTCAGCAATATTTACAAGTGTCGTATGAACACACTCATGCAGACACACTGCTATTAAACCATGAGATGTAACCTTGTCTACAGGCAAGAGACTAACAAATTATTTTAATGACCTTGTAAAGGAAATTCTGAAACATTACATCAGGTGACTATCGTAGAGCAGTTGATGCGCAATCTTTGAACTCTAAAAAGACCTTGAAAAGATGACAAAATTATCACCAAAGACCTAAGAGGCAGTACCAACAGTTAGTTTGTGTAATAACCACTCTCATTGTCCCCTCTTATTAACTACATCTTCCTCCTTTTTGGTCCTGTAGTATCAGTTTTGTATTTTACCATAGGGTTTAAAATACTTTACACAGAATACCCTAGTAGTAGTTCACTGCTGCAATATATTATTGTCTTCTTTTTTTCTGCCATCAAAATGATTTCAATGTCTGTACTCATCACTCACAAGACACGCTCAGTGCCAGCAAGATCATATTTAAGACTTCACCCTTACTTCTATGGCAACCTGATTCGTACTTGCTTCTGCTTATTTCCAGTCTCTTTTCACTGATATCCCTGGCACTGTAGCTGTTAAAAGCACAAACCAAACTGCTCCCTCACATCCTTCAGCACTGTGACATAATTCCTAGGCTCTTAATCCATAAATCGCTATATGCAACCTCTTCACATAAATATATGCCTTTACAGAGGCCTACAATCACTAACACATCCATATGCTTAAAAATAAAATGCATACCAAAAGGTGCAAGGCTAATAACCTGAGGATTATTGCCTTTTTTTCACCACTAATCTGTTGCTCCTTTCTCTGAGTACACATTGATAATCTCCAAATACCAGAGGTTGTCCCCTGACATACTACTACACAACAAATCAATCAAGCAAACCTATAATTATGAGGCAAACTTTTCTAAGCAAACTTTTCAAAATTTGTTTTGAAATTGCTGTAAAAACAGAAACTTGACCTTCAAAAAGTTATTTTTTTTTCCCCTCGGGTGAATTATTTTGTCTTATTTTGAATATCATGAGTGGCAGAGGTTTGAAGCTCTGAGATGTTGCTTAAGATAACAATTGAAAGGTATGACTGAAGTTACAAATTAGTCTCACATGCAGGAGAAGAAAAAGAAAAAAAAAATCACAGAAAAGATAAAAGGACAGGTTCATAGTTATTCACACAAAACGTAAAAATGGATGCTCATTTATACTCAGTACACCCAATATACTGTTAAAACACTTTATATGTATCTAGACACTCAGAGCACCTTCATAACCACCTTCGTGTACGGCTTGCTTTCTGTTTGTTGGGCTTGTTAACATCTTTTTGGTCATGTGTACCTAAAGATGACTTTTTAAAAACTTGCAACCGCAACACAACTCTAGGAACCTAAAATTTAAAAAGCAAGAATTGCATGATATTTAAATTCGAAATATAATGAGTGCCTTAAGTTCAAAAAAGACCCCAAAAATCTAGTTCTTTGGAAGGGGGCAAATCACTTTCCATGAAGAATACAATTAACCTTTACGGGCCTTTGATTGACTCCCGGTGCCCTTCAATAAATTACAAAGGATGGTGAAATTAAATGATTGTCCGCAATCCCCCAGAGAACTGCCATCCAACGATCAGGCCCCCTGGAACCGAGAACTCCCTGCCGCTCCCCGCCCGAGCTCAGCCTGCAGCCCTTGCTCGGATCTCAGCTTTCTGTCCGCAGGATGATCCCGCAACCTCCTCCAGCACCGCGCCCGCCCGCCCCGCCGAGTTATAATTAACTCGGTGCTCCGGGTTTGCCTCCGCGGCGCTGGATCCTCCCCTGTGAAACAATCGTGCGTTCATCGGGCTCGGCGGCGCGCCGGGCTCCCCCCGCCGGGGGACACCAACCCTTCCCTCGGATAATGGCTCTACTGTACTGACCAGGCGAAAAATGAGAGGCATTCGATTATCTTCAGCTACTTGAAATGCAAAAGCCCCTGAGCCGTGGCATCTCTCTAAACCCCCTCGGTCCTGGCGGCTTTGAAGTTGGAGGAGAAAACCGCCGCAAGTTTCGC
>VZRW01006954.1:25806-64331 GCA_013398125.1 Aegotheles bennettii
CAGAGCCCCGCGGCTGTCGGCGCCGAGCCAGGGCCCGGCCTCCTTGGGGCGGGAGGTGCCGCGGCGCCCAGCGCGGGCCCGGGATGTGCCGCTATCCCGGGATGTGCCGCTATCCCGGGGCCGGCCGGAGCAGGGCGAGCGCCGCTTCAGCCGCCCTTCCCCGGGAGCACGTGTGCCCCGCGGCGGGAGACTCCTGCGAGCCCAGGGGCAGGTCCCGTTCGGCCAGAGCCCCCTCAGGGCAGTGCTCAACTCAAGTATGTGCTCGCCTCACCTGGTTTTAATGAAGCCCCGCTTCAGGAGAAGTCTGATGAGACGGAGAAATGGGAGAGGAAAAAGCTATGAAGAGTAGGCAGCAGCTGGGAAAGTGGGAAGCGCAAGTCAGTAGCTCGGCATTCCTCAGGGAAACGTTGTTTGAGGGAAGAAAGTTACAGGAGACACTTCCACAGGTGTTGGGTAAATGTGCAGTGAAGAACAGAGGTGTTTAGGTGAGCACAGACACGTAGCATCACTCTGACTGACGACGTCTGTGGCATACAATGCCAATTAAAATGTGGTTTAGAACCACCAGAACAGTGTAGATCAATATATTTTTATGACAGTCATGGGAAATGCAAGCTGGCGACAACGCAGTTCCTGTAGAAAGGCAAGAAATTAATGTCTGCAGTATTTCTTTCATTCCTAGTGGCCTTCTGCCACGATGCTGGCCAGTACAGGGGCAGGCGGCAGTACCCTGCCTCACTCTTTCCACGGCACGGTGAAAGATGCCTCTCATTTTTCACTAATCAATAGATGAGCGTCAAGAACAACCACTCGGAGAGCAGAACAAAACACGTCACTGAAATCAAAGAAAGGTGTTTTGTCTGCAGTGGGCGTTTGCTTTTTTTAAAGGCAAGATGGAAAACCATTCGGGGTGGCAATTTACAGCCTGGAACGGACATGTCATGATAGGAAAAAAGGCATGAAGGGTAGAAGTCAAGAGCAGGCAGCGTTTTAGATCAGTAAGTCCTAGATAATCACATGCATAGATGTGAATGATGTAAAAAGTTAATTAGCGTGGCTGCTCTTTCCTTTCACTACTTAAACTAAAAAACCCCTCCAAAACAGAGACACAAAACCAAAGCAAATTACTGGATTATTAAAAGTCTCCTGAATGTTTCTATCAGTTCATTCTCTCCCAATGCTAACAAATGCTAACCTCTTACACGGTCTCAGAGTTATTTGTAAACTTTACTAGCAAACTAACAGACTATGAAACAGTTGCAAAGTATCATGGCGTGGAAAGCTGTGACCAGGGTGGAATCATACCAGCTGAGTCCCAAAAGATAAATAGACAGAAGTGAAATTCTGCAAAGGAAGGAAAATGGAAAACACATTGGGGTAAGTTGTATGTGAATTCCAAATAACACCACAGTCAGGAATTTTCAGCATCCAAAAAGTAAATCGTAAATGTTTTTCTGAAAATGAAAACCTAAACCACACCCCAATAAATCTGTCTTTACTGCAATATTAAGACAGTTGAAGAAATATCTAATAAATTTGAGCAAAACACTTATTTCATTCACAGCTGATCCGTGACTGGTCAATACACATATACACCTTTCCCCCCCCCTTTTTTTTTTGCCATTGTTACTGACAGCTATTCCCATACACACTTCTGCAGCAGCTTGTTGGAGCTGACAGCCACATTGCATGCATTTCCTTAGCCATTTTTGCCTGTCAGAAACAGTGACAGGAAGGATGGGGAGATAATCTATGAATTTGATACAATCATGGGAGAAAAAGTAAATCGCTACCAAGAACGTGATTTTTTAGTAGTTTCTTAGAAATAAAAAGACTAATCTAGTCTATCACAAATATGAATTGTTAATTGTGTTAAACATTTAGACTTTGATTGGCTGTTTTTCACATTTGTATGATTGTTTTTTTCAAGCAACAAGGCAGTTCGGGTACTGCTTTCTTAGGCAAAACTACAGTTCATTTCACTGCCAAGAAACATCTTTATGTATCTGGCACTACATAACATACATCCAAAGTTGGCCTTCATTGTATTTAGTAAACAAATACTCAAACTTGTTCAGTAAGTGTACCGTTTTAATTTTGATTAGATAAGCTCAGCTGCAGTCTGGTTACTAAATGGAGTCTCAAAGTTTTGATCTACTTAGTGAATACATATATATTTATTTCTAAAGTGACAGACTCGCTTACATGTTTTATGTTTCCCAAAACTAAGCCTCAATACAATGTTACTAAAACTCTAATAAAAGCCTGTAGCTCAGTCACAGCAGCAAAGAGGAGCACATGCTAGACACACAGAAAACATTTGGCCATTGAAATACAAGTTATCTTCCGTTTTTCAAAGGCGATTCAGAAAGCAATTTAAGTTAAGGGCACTTCAAAATACTTTTATGGTACCAGAGCAGATTCTTTGTCAGAGAAAGTTTAAAATATGATACAGGGGTGTTTTTTCGGTTACCAGGTTTTTCCGAAGTCAAGTATGTTTGCTGAAGTCAGAGTGGATTTTGTTCAAAATCAGATTATATCATTTTAAATGCAAAAAAAAAAATGTAAATATAGAATATATTACCTCAGGAAAGGACATTTTTCAAAATCCCTTCTGCATGCAAATTTTTTTCTTAATAATGTGAGACACAATACGAAAAAAAATATTCAGTACATAGGAAGTTTCATATTTCTTCTGAGATATATTTTTGACATAATCTGTATTGCAATGCTTAAATAAAAGGAATGCAAAGCAAACCTATTTTTGACAAATTTGATGCATATTATTTGAAGGGAATAGAGGAAAATGTGATTTATTTCTTCTGTCATTTTTTTCCAATCAACAGTGGCAACCTAGGGATGGAATGAGAACAATATTTGCGAGGAAAAGTAGAGCAAAAATACATGAACTCTTGCATTAGTACCTCTTCATCTAAATTGTTAATTGGTGTGATCATGGAGCAAAAAGCTAGGAACAAAAAAGAATTGGTTACTTCCTCTATAGTCTAGGTCCCCCAAAACCTGGAGTGGATAAAGTCAGGTCATTGCTGGGGCAGAGAAGCTGAGCAAAGAGCCAGGCACACAAGAAAAGAAGAGTATACTCAAGAGAGAACAAAATCACATTCATAAACACACGCTTGCACCTTGGCTTCTTACAGGAATGGATTTGGTTTATTGTTCTCATGAGGCTGTAAATGTCAGCCATGTAAACAGATGGTGAAAACTGAGTGGAGATAATAGAGGACAAGCAAAAGCAATGGAATCAGCATTCATTTAGATCTGAAGCTATGCCAGAATGAAAGAGTAAATATTAATCACTTGAACTGATTTACCAGAGAACAGTTACTAGAAGGAACAAAGATTGCACCAATTACAAAATCTGGGAAGTTTTACCTCCCTGATGAGCACTGTCGCACCTCTCACACAGACCAAAACTACCTAGAGTTACTCTGCAAGGATGTTAAATCCATAAGAAACTAAAGCAACCCCCAATTCAGTCTTTCTTACGAAGAAACACCGACACAGAAAATTCCGCTCCTGATTTCATGCTTAACTTTAGGCCTTTTGGTATTGTCATAGTGGCATAATGTACATCCCCATTTTAAATTTTCCTTACTTTGACAGGGAACTGTAAATAGCCACATTGTAAACAAAAATCACATCCCCACGTTGATCTTAGGAGGGTGTAAAAAAAGGTCTGTATTTCAATCAAGGGAAAGACATTATTAGCAGTGAGATCAGTTTCTGTATCAGAGATGGCAAAGGCCAAGAGGGCCTGGGGACCCAGACAACTGGTTGCCTTATCTTCTATAAATTTAACCAACCAGGTAATAGGGTAACTGTTGGTCAAATCATCAGGGCAGATGATGGTCTATTGAAGGCAACTATATAGAATCGTGTTACCTGAATTCTCACTTTTGTTTGACAGTTGACCAAAAACTCTTTTGAGACATGATTTACTGAGAACACATGACAGAGGCTTATATACATTAGAAAATCTGATACGGGTGGGTTGGGAGAGAGGGAAGAACATGAGAAAAAGGTATCTTTTCTGGCTTGATGAAGTGGGAATGCAGTCGTATTTCAAAGATGTGAAGGGTTGTTGACTCAAAATCACAGTATTTCTAGTGTTCCTCTTATGTTCCCATTTATGAAAGGATTCTTGCTGGATATTTGATACATTTTTTCCTCCTTATTATGTTGTTACTGGGGTTTTTTCATCATTGTGAATATTTAAGTGCAGAAAGACCTATTATATGACTTTGATTTGGTAGGAGTCATAGGCTACTCAATTTGATCCAGATGTCTTAATTATTGAGTTGTTAAACTCCATTCAGGGCCTGAGGCAAATAGTGTCAGACAGATGAGAAAAACAGGGTATTGACAATACTCAAGTATGGGTGGTGGCAGTGGTGGCTGATTTACTGTTCATCACTGTAAACCTGAGCATGAGATTGGTGTTAACTATATCTAAAGAATCTCCTCTATGCCATACCTCATAGAATTTCCACCCCAAAGCGGGTCAAGTCTCCCTAGGATTCGAAAACAATGCAACAAAAATGTACTCAAGGATGTCTAAACCAAAGTAAAATTTCAAGTCAGCTTTCATTGAACTTGCAAGGATTTTTCCTGTGGATTTCAGAGAAAGTAATATTATAATATATTAATAAAATATTTATACAAGAATAAAACCTCTAAATATAAAAAAAATCTGTTTAAAGCCTTTGCTTTCAGGGCTTCTCTTAGATGAAATTTTAGGAAGGAGATTGAGCTCTGGAAGAATCTCTAGTCCCTTGACATAAACACTACAGCATCTATCAGCAGGCAAATTAGAAACTGAAATCTTCAAAGCTATTTAATACAATAGTCTTACAAAAAACAAGAATTATTTGAGGTCTTTAATCAAGTGCAAATAAATATTTTATATGCGTGTAACATAACCCAGACTTGCCTCTTTTTTCCATTGTTTCTTTTCCATATGTAATACTTTAGTCTACTTTATGCAAGGTTGGGTGTAGGTGCATGTGAAGTTAAGGATGAGTTTTACTTATTCACATTAGATACAGCTCATAAAGACTGTGATTTATATCTCTAAGACAATATAAGTGCCGCATGCATTTAATATGCAGGTTAAAACCCCTTGGATTATTTTCCATATATAATGTAAAAATGAAAAGTTACAAAAGAGTGATTTGGTAATGCTGGTGGAGGCCAGAGGAAGGATATGAAAGCTGAAGACAGCACAGGGTTAATATTGAAACAAAGAACCTAATATTGGAAAAGAAATAAAGCACTGTTATACAATATGTATTTGTGATCTGTAGCAGAGGGAATAAACATCCAATTACAACTACACTGTAGCTGAAAGTCTGGATTGTAATTAATAATCTACATTATTTGTGTTCTGCAGAAATTAACTCTCTTCTCTTGTAGTCAGCTGTACCATCATTTGTAAAACCACTTGTCTCCATCATGGACCATTAATACTACCAAAATCATGACAGATTTCTTAATTACTCATTTTTCATAGAAAAATGTTGGTTTTATGGAAGTTCAACACTGTAAATATTTTTATATACACCCTCTGTCCTGGAATACACAAGTCTGGAAAGCAAAAAGTGCCAATAATCTCCTCCAGTGGCTGTTCCATCTAAGACTAAGAATCTTCATTAAATTCCAGACAATGAATTTATATTTTTAGGTAAAAAAACCATAGGAGTAAGCATCACTCTGGTGTTTGAAATTGATGGTTGCCAGATTCTGCTGTTAACTTCTTCAGAGATGGCATAAACAGGTATCTTCAAGCAAGGAGAACAGACCACCACCTTTTAATGGAAAACAAACCCCGGATTTAGCATCTGCAAATAGAGACTTTGAACCGACTTGTTCAGATATTTGAATTAACCTCCATGTTTTCCTCTAAGCTTCTTAGATACTCTTCTTGAATTACAGGAGTGAGAAATGAACTACAGAATTATTTCTTAAGGTGACAATTGATATATGTGATTTATGAACACATTCATAAATCTTAAGTGCTTTCGTAAAACACAAGTTCACACATTTCCATAGCTACCAGACCATGAGACTTTTCTGTATTCTCTGCCAAACGTTTTCAAACTCAGACTTTATCTTTTCATTTTCTTGGTAGATATCTCACATCTTTATTACTGGGTTGGCCTTTCATAGTAATCTTTCTTTTTTATACTTTAGGATAAAAAACAGCTCAGCTTTTAGACAGCTTGTAAATGGACTTTGATGCTGCAGGTAAAATTCACATCTTGTCTAAAAGGTAATAGTGTGTTATACAAAATAAAGTAACAGGTGCAAGGAACTTATGCAATCTGGAGAACACTAAAACATGTCTAAAAGTCCACCTGTGACTGACACCGTGCCTAACTCTCACAAGTAAATACATTGTCTGTCTTGGAACTGTAATTCTTACAAAACTAAAGTGTGGTCTTTCATGCCCATGCCTTCAGCAGTCCGGTGGATCTGCCTTTAATTACAGATGAAGCAATCCCTTGGTCTGTGCTGTCCATTTGCCACAGGTTGAGGTTAAAAACTGGCTTCCCCTTACCAAATGCAGTTGGTATTGCTGTTAATGTTCTGTTTGTGATGATCTTCAGATGCTTATCGTGAAAACAAAGAACAATAGGTTAAAGGAGCAGAGATTTCCCAGAATTTGGACCATAAGTGGGACTATCTCTGAAATAGCTGTTGCTTGAGAAAAAAGCCCAGCTGAGCTTTCAAAAGAAATGCCACAGAAAGTGCTTTTGAAGTTGATATATAATTACATCGAGTACAATATCTTACCTGAAGATCCAAAAATTGCTATTTACGAAGCAGCTTTTCAATATTGTGATAAAAACTTGTTCAAGATGAATCCTGACTCTATCCAGAACTCCTACATTCCCCTATTGACTATTTAACATTCAACTAATTTCAAAATGGAGCCTAAGCATCCCTTTGGAAGTAATAACTGTTCTAATTTTGATGGTTGATGTTGTTGTTACATTACTCTCAGAAAAGTCATGGGTGCTTATCCATTGAATAAAGAACAATCAGTTCATAGAACTACGCTGATGCAACATTTGCAACACACAGCAGTATACTGTAGCCATACCAAAGACAACAGGTATTTGTTTTTCTGGGTGTTTGACCTTGTATCCTCCCTTCATATAATGACATGAAGGGAGAAAAATTGACTTTGTTTAACTTTGATTTTGAAAATGGCATTAGTAATGACTAATAAGTTATTAGCATTCTGTAATCCTAAGGTATTTCTCCAACCACCTGGTTCTTGCTAGTTAATACCTAGTGAGTAAATTTATTTTTGCGTGCTAATACTTTCTGATATCAGCTCACAAATAGATCCTTACAGCTGAGTAACAATTTTACACTCCCATACATGTGGGTGAAGCGAATTTCTGGTACGCATTGCTTGTTTAGATACCTGCCTCTGAGTAGCCCATCCTATCCATGTCAATAAAGAAAACACCGTATTTGTTCTACCAAACAAAACATAGTCTCTCAATTACAAAACTGGGAATAGTCACTAAAGAAAACATCAAAGCAATAAAATGCCCATCTGCTATCAATCTCCTTTACTCCCTGGCACTTGAAATTTCTAAGGCATGTCTTTGCTGTGGAAACAAAAAAAACAATTCATCACTATGTTTCCCTCCCTTTGGTTCCCCACCTAATAATCAGGATCACCTTCAAAATTAGTGTGAGAAAAAAGGAAACTACAACTAACTACTCTCTAAATACAAATATTTTCATAAGAATTGTGCATACTCTTTGTCAGTTCTGCATACTTCTTGTCAATCTCAAAGTCAGTGTGAAGTTCTCATAGTGACCATACCTGAAATACACAAATATGACTGAAATTTGGCATTTAAAATGTTTTTTTCTAAATTGCTTTTTTTTTCTACTTGAATATTGTCTTCCCATTTCCCAAAAGAAATACCAAATTGTTTTCTTACTTACTATATTTGTCCTTTCCTTGGACAGATGTTACTGTACTGACTTTTCATTCTCTTTTTCTAGAGTAGAGCTATTGCACTCTCTCCTTTGCACTCACTGTTGTGTGTTTTTTCCTCCTAATTTTTGGATGGGATGTAGCAGTTGTATGGTTTCAGGTCAGTCTACTTCCTTCCCCACTCCAATGGCTCAGGTTTTAGTAACAGATGAATGCAACATGAGACTGCAGTCCTAAAGAGATAATATTCTTCATTTATTGCTGAATCTTTCCTAATTTTTATCTCTACTCTTTAAAAATGTCAGCTCTGAAGCTAGTCTTACTACTAAATAAGGGAAGTGCGAGCAAATAGGTTCTCATATTTCCAACAGTCCACAAAAATTTTATGTTGCTATTGCAGCATCTTGCATGAACCTGCAACTCCATATGTTATGATAACTCAGCCATGCTTTATTCGTGATGATCCTTTTGAAGTCAAACACAAGCTTTTTGCTCTAATTGTCCATTTTACTCTAAAATTTCTTACATATTCCCTACAGGTGAAGAACAGTCTACTCTTCTTCCCATTTTCTTACTCCTTCCATAAGTAATCTAGAACATCCTACTCCATTTACCATAAGCTCTCTAGTCCCTGTAAATTTCCTCACTTCTTAGTAAGTGGAAAGATTCATCCTTTCCTATTTAAAAAATTATTCTTCCAAAAGTCATTTTTCATGTTGTGCCTAAGAGAACATGAAGAACCTTAGCTAATCTTCCTAAACTTACAAATTTTGTTCCTGTTGTATTGTAAGCTCCTTAGTCCGCCCTGGAGGAAGACATGCTTTCAGTGCCTTTCAGCTTTTGACATTTAGAATGGCAAAGCTTTTGATATTCAGGAAAAACTAATGTACCGATTTGGCAAGTAATTTTACATTAGTATATGGCTGATATTAAAAATACAAAGCAATAGTACACCTGGGAAAACCTCCTACCATCCCACTGCTGTCTCTCTTCTCTAGCTTAATGAAGCTAAAGGATGTCTGCTAGGGCAATATGATCATATTCACCAATGACAGCAGATAAAATTAACTTCCCTGAAACTAAATTATCTTAATATTTACTCCTAGAGTATTTTTCACTAATAATTTCTCTCTCTGCTTCTATTTCTAACTTAAAATTATTCTGAATCCTTCCTTTTGTGTCTATGACTTATATGAGTTGTTTTTCTTTTGTTCATTTAATATCTTAGTTTTGGTAATTGTTGATCTGAGAAAAGTTCTGCCTCTTTTCCTTTTAGTTTGTTGCAGTTCTTTTGAAAATGATCACAAATAGTTTTATTCTTATGTATTTTATACCCTATTCTTCTATTGGATATCATTAATTACCTTTCTTTTGTTAGTCCTTTCTGATGTTGTTTGTTTGCAGTTCCCCCCCATTTGGCACTTGCACAACAAAAAACAATCCAACTCTAAGCATCTAACATTGCATAGAGCTAATCTCTGGGTGAAGATCGTTGCACCGAACCATCTCACACATGGTCAGATAACAAGAAGTAGTAGAGACAAAAAGATAACTGGCACTCAGTACCTATTTTTTTCTGAGTACAGACACATACACCCACTTCTCAATTTGCTGTAGAAGACTAGCACGTGCTTAACATTGTGCCCGAGTTAGAACAGAGAGATGGGTTGGAACTTTTGCTGTTTAAGTGTTGTAATGGAAGAGCTCAACTGCTTCTGAAGTTAAACTCATCAGCTCATTTCCCCAGTATGACAAGTATCATGATTTTGTCTAAAATCAAATTCCAGTTGGTTTGCAGCCTCAAGTAGCTTCTGGACAATCAGACCTCTTTGTGTTCTCTGCTAATGCATGGCACACTGATGACCACCACCAGTTTCCATTTTCCATACGTCTGAAGGACACAAGGAGGCCTCTTTTATTTAAACTACAACAGAAGAGAACTACAACTAGTTGACAACCAACATACCAAGAAGTAAACATACAGCACAGATTAAACATGTTGCTATGAGACAAATGCCAACTTCAAGGCTACAGCAAGCATCTGCCTTTAATCTATATTGCTCATTAGCTGGACATATTGCACGCTTGGAGTTAGTTATAGTAAATAATGCTGAAATGGATACCACATGGCTACATTTTTCCTGCATTAATGTGAGAACTGAAAAGAAACAAAACAAAGTGAAACTCCCCCAGTAAAGGCTGCTTGGCTTTAATTTAAGTTTTACACAAAGGGTCAAAGAATATTATGTGATTCCTATGAAAATTATTGATTCTAAATATGTTTTAAAGGATTTCTGTCCTTCTTCACCATTAAACACTTGTCCCCTCACCTTTAATTATGCTGAGCTGTTTCTGTGGCTTCTTTACAAGTTATATAGAGATTTTCTGTATTGAAGAGAAAAACCTAGATATTTAGGGTTAATTTGGGACATACTTTATTTATGGTTTACGCATTGACTGTCAGAGCTCATTAGAGGAAAGATCTCACATTCAGCAGCAAAATGATGTTTCCCTCCTTGACAATCATTAATCCATGTTATTAAAAAAAATGTATTTGAGATGAGAACATTAACCTACCACAGTTAATTGACATACATGTTCTTAATAGCTTTCCTTGTACTCATCTTGCTTTTTATGCTGTACCCAAACGTAGCTGTTTAGCATCATTATTGTAATCTAGGTTCTGGAATCAGATAGAGACCCAAAAGATCACTTAGCATGTACCCTGCTAATTCATTATTGTTTTCCACAGTTGTTTCTCATACTTTATCTAGTCTGAGTCTTGTAATTGTGACCTTATAAAATAGTAAAAAAATGAGAGAATGAGAGAGGAAACAGTATAGTTTAGTATGATTTTCACAAGAAAAATATTATAATAGTGTATGGGAAGCTAAATCTTCTACGGACTTTTATGAGAGATTTTTATCAATATGCATCACATATCACTGCATCTGTCTCCATCATTAATCTTGCTAGGCTACACAATGCCAAAGAACATTTAATTGTTAAAAGTTTGTGCATTTAAAAAATGCGTTCATAAAGGCACAGCTATTTTTGCCATCTTATTACAGTTTCATTGTTTTGGAGACATCTTCGGTGTCAATACAATTGGGAACATTCTTTTGCAATTTTATGAAAGAGTAGGGACAGTTGACTAATGTCTCCTTATTGAAATCAACACCAGCTGGATTTTATGTCTCAGTAATAATGCATAAAGACTGTATGTGTTCAGCATATGAGCAGCACAAACAGAGAGGTTCTGTTGCCTGTTTATTTTTTCTTACGTGGCAAAGAGAAAAGAGCATTATAAAAATAATAATAGGGAAAAAGGGAACATGAGAAGCAGAGTGGCTTTAAAGATTCATGTTTGAAGAAAGTTAACATCAATAGCAGTCAAAAATACTGCTTAGGTCTGTGTATTCATTTCCAAAAGAAACTTTTAACGTTTAACCAAAGTACAGCAAAACAGACACAAATTGTACAGAATCACAAGTTTAAACAGCTGTTTTCAGAAACAGGAGATTTACTTTGCTGCAAAAATATTTTTGTTAGAAAAAAAGTACAAATTCCAGAATAAAGAAGACCACAGTTGCAAGTCTGCAGTTTAAGTTAGAGGTACTTTAATGTCCTTTGTTGGGAAATACTAATAAAAACTTCTAGAAAGAAATAAGTAGCCTGTATTGATCCCCATAGGTGGGTAAGACTTTCTCAAACTAGTTTGTTGTATCAAACAAATATAGTCTTCCAGCCAGTTCTGTAGAGGAACATCTGATATGAACAGAAGTAGGAGCATTCTGTTAAAAAACCCAAAACTTGGAAAGTTAGAAACATGAGTCCAAAAAATACATATTCCCTCCTTGATGTGTAGAGTGTACATTGAGAAAAGAAAGTAAGATTATATTATTTTGTCAAAACAGATTATTATTTTGAGGTTTTCCCCATATAATTTGGCTTGCATTAAAACAGCAGGAATAGCACAGTGTTCAATAATCTGTGCAAGGATACTCCTGCCCAGAGAAAAAAAAAATTGCAAGAAGGAATTATGCAGATAAAAATTCATAGGAAAGGAAGAAGTAATAGAGCCATTTGAGGAAAAAAAAAACAGCTTTCATATATCTAAAATGAAGTGTCTGAAAGTCGATAGACTCAGTTGCAGTGGGTTTTTAATTGAATTCGCTGTGTAACACTAATTGCTAGGAAAGTTAACTGTTACGGGAAGCTGACCTTTAAGACCAAAACTGATTTAAGACTACAGCTAACAGTGAATTGACTAGTAGTATTTTATCACATTATCTTAGCATTTGTTACCAAGTAGGACAAAATATATTGCTGCACAAGTCTTCCCATTATAACTCTGAGTTAGATTTTGTATCCCGCAACAAACTTTAGGTAACGAGACTGTCATTCAGATCTGTGTTCAATTGTGCGGTAACAGAGCAAGCCAGAGAAGAATCCTTAGGACAGTAAACTGTGAGCACTCTGAGGAGTAAAAGCCTTTGGATCTTCAGTTGAATGTATTGAAAGCACTACAGATTAGATGAGGATATGGTAGAAACATCTGACAGTTCTCTCTGAACATGCGTGAGACTGCCCAGATACAAGTTGCTCTCTACATTTTTGCATTTGATTTAGGATTAGAACTAAAAATGCCCAGAGAAATTCCTAATAATTTTAAAAACAGAGAATTGCTAGAATAAATTTATGAATTTTACCATTTCATAAAACCTGGTGATCAATATATGCTAATAGAACAGTTTTTATTAGCATTTAAAAAATAGTCAAGTAAACAGCATTCAGAAAATGCATGCATTACTCACAGTTCAAATACTGTGAGATTAGGTTAATGCAGAAGAACTTTGGTCCTCAATTTTGTTAGCAGCAGCACTGAATCCTAAAATTAATACTTTTTAGAAGGACACTGATTGGACTTTATTCCTCATTCCAGATGTGTTTGGAGACTGCAAACAAAACTACCCTCCCCTTCCCAGTCCTATGTGATGTAAAGAATATGCACCACATTATTTAAAAATCCTTTAAGAACTGATTAAAAATAAACTTGAATAAACAAGAAAATCAGAAAGTTTTGTGTGTGGATTGTTTGCACAGGAGTTTAAACATTTCCTAGTAAAGCAAATTCATTGTGAAAAAGAGAATAATCTAATTATAATGAAATATTAATGCAGTATTTGTACAACTCAGCTGGTCGTTTGGTTATATTCTATAACTAAAGAGTCTATAACTTTAAAAGGCAGCTTTCATTTTACGTGATTATATTTGAGTGTCCTGACTATCAAAACAGATACAATAAGTTGTTTTTCCTATGTTATAAAATGAAAACCAAGTAAAAAGTTGGCTTAAGGGAAGCTTAGGAAAAAAGTGCCTGCAGGAAAAGGTCTCTCTCCTCTCTGGCTTAGCAACAGGAGAAATTCAGTGCATTTAATGGTATTAGAATCTACTACTTCATCTCAGAGTGCCAAACATCTTAAAATACATCAGAAGGTCCAAAGCACAGATGAGGTCGTGGCTCTTTTTATTACATGATTGCAGATTAGACTGGATATTCCTTGAAAGCCAACTGCACTGTGTATAAACTCTAATTTGAATGGTACTTCCACCACTGTGAAATGGATTAAAGCCACACTTCAACAGAGACATGTGATGGAAATTCACATACAAAATACATTCATGATCATGCATTTTTTTAAAGTATGACTTCCTATTTTTCCTAAATTTCATGCAAATAGAATACTGTGTGTTAATTTTAGTTAAGCATTGCACAGGCTGCAAAATATATGTATTTGTATTTGTATTTTATCATTTGAATGATTCACTTCCTAGTGTCCTAGTCTTAAAATAGTTTTTTTTCCTTCTGTTCAAATGGTGTTGACCAGTTGCAGTAATAACACAACTTCTAGAGATCAATAGGGAATGAGAACATTTACAAATTCTAACGTACACTGTTAAAAGATTGAATACATTTCTGAAATGAAGAATTGCAAACTATCTTCACAATGCAAAAATATGTCCCACATTCATCTTACGGTGATGTTGCCCAGCTAGCGTGATTATTTCTTAGACCAATAACTGTCTATCAAACAAGTGAACTCCAAAAAGCCACAATTCTATTCCAAGTCACTTCCAAAATGCATGCAGCAAATGTTATTGGGAGTTAACAGAGAGTCCTCTCTTGCCTGAACTCCTTTTCAAACCCATGTAGCTTATTTTAAGAAGTCACTGGCAGTTGTTACAGCACTTCTGCTTCTACTATAGGAAGTCCTCAGAGAAACTAGGTACAGTTAAGTGGAGGTGAATTCTCAAGAAGCAGTTCAGCAGGATGATGAGGAGGTACAAAGAGCAGAAGATAAACAAATTGTATTATCTGCTCAGTGAACCTTCCTGCAGATACACTTTACAGAATTTTCCAGCTTGTTTAAAGAGTCTTTACCAGGGAAGGTCCATATTCCATATCATGTTTGTAATCTACTGAAAGCCTGAAGAATAAGAGTTGCTCTGGATAGTCGCTTACTTGCATTCTGTCTAGGCAAGAGAACTGAAGCAAGAAGTCTACATGGTGTCAAAAAGTGAAAACCCTGCATACAAAATGGCATTAACTTGATTAATACATGGAAACAAAACTCATTCATCTGTTTATTCTAGGAGGAGGTATCATCTCTCACTGCTAATCAATTTGTATACAAGTTGTTTACCGGTCTCTGGGAGGTGGCAGAATACTTTCATTATAAATTCACAGCAAAGAGGTAGGTAGCAAGCCTTTTTAAAGATAATGACTAATCTACCCTTGCACCTTGCTGTGAATTAACCTCACTAGCCTCTCAAGGGTAGTCTCAGTAGGCACCTAACACCAAAATGACAGAGTTCCCATGCATCTCCTAAATTTATCTCACCCCATGATCTAATTTGATGATAGTAAAATAAAACCCATCAATCAGGCATGGCAACAATAAGTAATGGGTGTTTGGATAATGTGATTTTTCTACATCACTAAGTTCTTAAAGGGAAAAAAAAGATCTTATTTTTTTGCCTACTTACACACTGGAAAAAAGTCTAAATATTGTAGTTCAACATGTCGACTGTTTCTACTCATTTAGCAAATAAACAAAGACAACTTATCTATTGATGCATATTGTGCTGTCATGCAGTAATCTCAATTATGCTTGTTATTCATGGTTGGAACTGTTGCTTGTAATACTGCATCCTGTTGTTGCAAACAAGATTTGAAGCCAGTAAAATGCTTATTTCCTCAGATAATATGTACCTGTCCCTTTTCGAACAAGCATTAGACTTGTTGAAATTTCTGTACCAGTAGAAAGAGAAAGCCTATGTTCAATAGCAGAGGAAAAGCCAAACAAACAAGAAACAACCTCTGTTTTGAAGTACATTGCTGGAAAAGACAACACTACAAGATATTGATTTTTCTTAATAAATTCCAAGGAAAATATTCATGCCACCTGCACCCTATCTAATATTCCCTGATATATCAAGTTGTGATTTGGATTTTTTTTCCCCATTGCTTCACATAGGTTATTATACTGGACTCTGAAATGTAAAGAATACTGTAGAGCAGAGATGAAATATCTCTGCTTCAGTGCAGAACAACGAAATACAGACAATTCTTTCTGGGTATGGGCATGACCCATGCTCAGATTTCTGAAACTCATTCTGTATAGCTTAAATAGGGATGGGATTAATTTTGTAGGTTTTTAAATGAGTGATGTGAACAAGCTGGGAGAAATGCCAAGATATTTTTTTTTTAAACCTGAAACAAACCAATCCCATACTCTGCTCTCCAGGTTATTGTCTTGACAGCTGTAATACCAAGCAAGCGCCCAGGAGAAAAATAATAGGGGAATTTAAAAAAGATTGATGGAACTGCCTTTGTGTTGTATTTCCAAAAGGAATCCTGAGATTTTTCAGAGTATCAGGGAACATCAAGATACCATGTAAACAACACCCAGATCATGAGTATCTACTGGACTGGAGGGAAAGTAAAAAGTAAAACTAAGTAAAAAAACTAAAAAAGAAGTAAGTATCTTTCCTAGGGCAGACTTTTCTTGCAGAATTAGTCACTTTTCCTGATGTCTTTTGAAAAAAATTTGTGCATATGATATGAAGAAATATAGGGCAGCTGTCTTTGATAATTCTTCTGTAAAAGGAAATTATAGAATTTCAATAAGGAAACAGATCTGCTGACTATATCATAACGGATTCCAAAATGTCTCAATTCAATTTACCCAAAATTTTTCGGCCAATGAAATAAATTAGCTAATCCAGTCAAAATATGGATATATAGTTGCATGTGGTCCTCCCAAGACACTTTATTGAATGTTGGGATTTGTTTTAAGTAAATTAGAAAGGGGTGGGTTGATTTTGTTGGTTTATTTTGCAGTTGGTATTGACCTTTCTTAAGCAAAACTTCTCCTCAAAGATCTTATAAAAACCACATGGTGAAGGAAGGTAGGTAGGGGGAATATATTTCTCATTTGACATCTTTTGTGGACTCTTAACAAGGGGATCTTCATGCCTACTATAGTCAGTCTGGGAAAGAAGAAAGGAAACAGACTGAAAAACAAGTTTGCTACAGGAATGTGACTGAACATATTGGGACAGTTATTGTGTCATCCTTTAAGTGAAACGGTTTTTTCAAAATGGAATATTTTGCTGAAAGAGAAGTATTCATCACTGCCCACATGCCTCATTTAGCGTTTATGCTAGAGGAGTCTGACCTATGCTCTTTCGTTTTGTGTGTTATCAGCCACTCACATTTCTGCTAAATTACAAGTAGTTTAGAAAAAATAGTATGTGAGCAGTATGGTCTATGGGATTTCAAGACTTATATGGATATTATATGCCATTTTCTCAAACCGTTTTCTTGAATTGTCATTAAACTCACGGCTTTTCCTTTACCTGATGTTTCTCCCATGTGTCTCCTCAGATATTTGTTTTAGAGAAGTTTATAACAGCTAAAAAGTATTGTCAATTCTTGTCAAATTTGATTAGAACTGGCTCAAGGTTCAAGAAGGGAGAAGGGAGGAGAACTGGAAAAGGTGAAAAGATTAAGATTCCTTACATAACTAGCCTAAACTATTTAATCCAACTGGAATGACAAGCATGTTACTAACTTGATTCAGACTGTAAATTATTTCACTTGCTTGTGAGAAATAATTCTTTTCAAAACAATATGAAAAATAAGTTAACAGTGGTATACCTTTTCTCTGGAGTGATTAAAATTTTCCTTGGGTCAGATCCTGATCCCAGCAGGATTAAGTGAACCAAGTACTGAGAGGTTAGATAGGGAATAGGTATTGAAGACTCTCCTTTGCTCCATGACAACAGTCAGTAATTTATACAAAGATAAATTGTGATTCGACCAACTCCTGTGACACTTCTGGGTTTGCCTTAAAATTATATCTGGCACAGACTCAACTTCTTAGGAACTCTTCTCCAAATCCTCCTTAACCCAATCAGCCTGCCCCAGGTACACCTTCCATCATGTGCTGGGTAGTAAACAGTATTTATCTACTCACCAGTATTCCTCTTTCACCAGCAGGCTCTGAACTGTTCCCTGTATTTTATTTTTTCCCTGTTGATTTCTGGGAGGCAGGATTTTTCTCTCCCTAATTCACAAGAAGTGTTCTTACAGGGTATTGTGCCCTCTGCTTAATAACTTTGCTTTATAATTGGCTACCTGCTGTCATGTTGAAAAGAGCCTCTAGCTGCAGGTTATTCCTTCTCCTTTAAGAATCAAGATGATAAATATGACTTATGTTTGCTATTCTGGACTATTCCCTACCATCAGTTCTTTGCTATCACTGGCAAGCTTCTCAAATGTTTTAACGAAATGTTCATAAAGTCTGTGTATACAGACACTTAAAAAAAATCTCCAGAAACTTGAAGAAATGTGGAATGTAGTTCTCTAGTAATTTATTTCCAGTTCAGTCATTTAAACAGCGTACAGTAGAGAGCAGTGATCTTTTGCAGTGGTAAGTATCAATTCAAGATACAAGGTAAAGACTAATTTGGACCGACATTTTTATTTACATGGGGAGAAAAGTTGCATCTGTTCTTTCTTGCTAAATAAATTCTGTCCAAATATTTTATTTTGAGTATATTAGCTCCAGAATGAATTCTAGAAACCAAACTTTTTTGTCAAGTTGTGACTGCAATTTGTGACCATAGAGGTCAGTATACTTCACGGGCCAGGGAATTTTATTGCTTTCTAAAATGGGAAAAATCTAAGAAGTTTCATTTTGTTATGTATATTCTGCATTCAGAAAGAGTATTTAGAGTAACCAAATAATGGAAACTTGGAATAATTTTGGGTTTGTTTTGTGATAAATGATGGTACTATTATTCTGAAAAGGAAAATAATATAGGAGTTTTAGTATCTTGTAACCTTCCAAAATGTTGCAGAGATTAAAAGAATCCACTAGAGAATCCTAAAAGACAATAAGTACCTTCTCTCCTGGCCAGTGTGGATGGCAATTCTTTGTCCTCATAAACTGTTGAACTACAGAGATTCTGACTGATGCCAGAAGAAAGTGAACAGTCTTTTACCTTCACACTACAACCTTACTATAATGGACAGTAGGTGTTACAGGGGTTATTCACATTAAACTCATTTCTTGCTAGCCCAAAATACATCAAAAGAATTATTCATCAGTAACAATCAGAATGAGACAAATATTACAAAGTCAAGGAAGTTGACGTGGAAAGCTTCAGACTTAGAGGTTCATAGACCTTGTGTTCAGACAGCAAGGTGATGTATGAAAACCAAGACTAAACATCCAGGGACTAGAACAACTTGTAAACTAGTTAAACGCTCAGACTTTTCCACATTTCTTTATAGAATTGTTGTTATTTAGACCTACAACAGAATCTGCAAAAAAATGTTTTCCTCAACAGAAGTTCAATTGATGGAGAATTGATGGGTTCATTCCTATTCAAGTGACAGTCCAAGGCTTTGGATCATCCAGAGCAGGGGCCTTGCTAGGCCAGGCCATGGTCCTCTCCCTGCCTGCACATGGGACATCCATTGGAATGAAGCCTGACTCTTACATTGGAGCACAAGTGAGTCAGAATTTAACCTTTGTGATAGCAGCTGCTATAATTGGACACAATCTGGCCAACCCTTTGAAATGGATCTGCCAAGATGGCCTCCTATAACAACCTAACCAAGATCAAAAGGCTTTGAATCTCTAAAAGGCTGGGCTATATTTCTGTATAGTCTAGGATAATTAGCTTATTAAATAGAAAAACATTTCATGAACTATGGAAGACAACACAGGAATAAGTGTTAACAAGGAAGTCTTTTCCAGCCATTATCTTTACAGTGCAGCTCCTTGCTTCCAGCTTTTATTTCAATTAACTGACTGAGCTGCAGCAAACTCCACCTATATGCCCTTGAGTCTGTCTGAAGGTGCTTCCTTCTGTTCTTTAGAGTCTTGATCAGCTGCTTATCCTCTACAAGAGCTGCAGCTCCTAGCTCAGAGCAGCAGCTCAGCAGCCTAACCCACATTTCAGGGTGGAGACCCTTCTCTCTCAAACCTGCCTCAGGGCCTCTCCCCTACCACACTTTACCTCTCCTGTCCCAGGATATATACCTGGCAGATGGCTGAGAGCACACTAAAATATTTCCATCTATCACAACAGTGTAAAAGCAACTGTTAGAGATATTAAATTTTTGGTTGAGAGAGGGGTGTGAGAGGGAAGAGTATTGTTGCTACTGTCAGCACTGCAGAAGTTACCAAGCATATTGTAATAACTTCTTGCTAATACAAGCTTTGAAAAGCAAATATGTGAGTTGTCATTTGGCAAAGAAATAGCAATAAAATTTTAATCTCATGTTGTGATACCTGACTGAACTCAAAATGGGGTAGTAGAATCCAGACAGGGATATACCTGATGAAGACTACTCCATTCCGGAACTGCCTGGTTCAAGCAGTCTGCAGGGGAACTGGGGAGGTGCTGCAGGACCAGGCTAGAAAGATGCCGGGCTTTCAGAATGAGTTGTCCCACAAAACGTCACATCAGCAAAGCAGTCTCTGTCATTAATTATTGTATCAAGATACTTAATTTGTCACTTTGTCATAGTACCCTTATACTGTCTTTAACCAGGCTTTTCAATATTTGAATTTCTGAAAAGAGAAGGGTCCTATTAAGTCCTTGCAGTCAGAAGCAAAATAGCTTACTAGACCACATTTGTTAAACCAAAGCCAGAATTAAAACAAAAGAAAACCTGAATAAAAATTGATATTATTTTACTTTAACAAACATTTTGAATAAACACTATTTCCTATAACATGCCAACTTTCATATGACATCAATATTTGAAGGCAGAGATGCAAACATTTAAGCATCAGTTATTGTTTAATGTGACCAAAAGGATCCATGTTGCATATTTTCTATTTAAAAGCTTTCTTCATGTACAATTAAAGGTGTCTTTAATCTTAGGCTTATATTTCACAGTCAATAACCAACATCTTGTTGCAGTCTGTCCAAATCTGTTTACATGCAAAGAAACAGTTTCTCTGCCCCACCTCTGAGGAAATGGGCATGACATCCTTTAAGCTTCAACAAATGGAGGAATAGAAGAAATAGTCTGATTTCTAATATGAGATCCACACAGATGTATCTCAGAATATGAAGCTTCTGGGCAAAGTAACTTGTAGCCATCTCCTGTTATCATTTAACACTCAAGAATATTTGAAGTTTCTAGACTAGCATACCTTTTTCAGAGAAATCAGCTTGATCAAGTAGCTGTGGAGATCAAGATAGCAATCACATATTTGAGATCTTAGCTGTGACACTGAAGTAAGTTTTCAGCTTCTTCTTCTTTTCCCCAAGAAGCTATTAGATAAGAATTATATTTATCAAAGTTATCTTTCTTTATTGTAACCTATCCATCAACGAATATAAGCTCTAGCATATATCACATAAGACTATTTTAATTTTAACACTACAAATAAGAGCACCTTTTAATATCTTGTAAGGAAATATAAGTAGTGTGGAGTCACCAACTGTGTCTCCAGCATCCTAGAGGAAGTTAATTCATTCCTCAGAAGCAGGGCAATAAATGCTTTTTCAATGTCCTCATTTGCACACTCTCTTGTACCTATTAGCCCACAATGAGCAACTGTAGAACTTCTCCTGCGTAAGTTACATTAAACTTTATAGCAATCTATCTTTTCTGATCCACGCTAAATTATTTTCCCACTCCTTTCAGAAGATACATAAAGCCTCCCCTTTTATAGATTTGACTTCCTGATGGAAGGCTGCTATCATCTCTGTTGCTACCTCTGCGTTTCATGGAGGGAAAGTGACCTGCTGCAAAGGGTCACCAATGTTATTACTGTCACCAAATGACTTCTGGAGTCTTTGGACACTGGACCAATTCACATTCTCAGACGCTGTAACCCACGTACAATTTTAAACAAAGAAAACAAACCGAAAGCTGAAGTACTGTTTGTGCAGGAGTGAGCAGCAAGCAGGAGCAGGGCTGTTCCCTCAGGGGGAGAAAGCCGGGAGCTGAGGGGAGCTGCAGCACGGGCCTGTGGCCTGGCCAGGGCGGCACCATCCCACAGCACCAGGCACGCGGATCAGGAGGGGGAGAGCAGCAGGTCCTTCCAGCACAAGGCTCTAGGTTAGCTCTCACAAGAAAGGTCCTGTCACTGACACTGTGGCTGTTGAAATACACAGACTCTGTATTTTCCTGCATTTTGAAGAACTTAAGGTTCTTCAAGAATAGTGTGGCCAGCAGGACCAGGGCAGGGATTGTCCCGCTGTACTGGGCACTGGTGAGGCCGCACCTCGAGTGCTGTGTTCAGTTTTGGGCCCCTCACTTCAAAAAGGACATCCAGGTGCTGGAGCCTGTCCAGAGAAGGGCAACAAAGCTGGTGAAGGGACTGGGAAACATGTCTGATGGGGAACAACTGGAGGAGCTGAGGGTGTTCAGTCTGGAGAAGAGGAGGCTCAGGGGGACCTCATCGCTCTCTACAACTCCCTGAAAGGCGGCTGGAGTGAGGCGGGGGTCGGTCTCTTCTGTCCACAGGGAAAGGATGAGAGGAAACAGCCTTAAATTGCAGCAGAGGAGATTCAGGTTGGACATTAAGGAAAATTTCTTCACTGTGAGGCTGATTGTGTTGCCCAGGGAGGTGATGGAATCACCATCCCTGGAGGTGTTCAAGATGCCCCCGTCTCTGTCATGCAATCCTTCCACTCGAGAGGTGCCAGAGGAGGGATATCCAGTGAAGACTGAGGCAAAAATGTTGTTGAGCACCTCTGCCTTCTCCTGGTCCGTTGTTACAACTTTGACACCCTTGCTTGGCAGGGAAGGTACGTTTTCCCTAACCTTCCTCTTCTGGCTGAGATGCCTGTAAAAGCCCTTCTTGTTATTCTTTACATCCCTTGTCAGGTTCAGCTCCAGCTGCACCTTGGCCTTCCTAACTCCATCCCTACACAAACAGGCAGCATCCCTGTATTTCTCCCAGGTTACCTGTCCCTGCTTCCACTGCCTGTGCATTCCTTTCTTGCCCCTGAGTCTGGCCAGCATGTCCTGACTCAGCCATGCTGGTCTCTTGTCCCTGCCCAATTTCTTGTGCCTGAAAGTTGCCAGTGATTATAAATAAAACCCAAAAAATCTCTTTCCTGTTCATACAACACTCCTAAAATGTCACCAACAGATTATGTATAATACCATATATATGGTCTTCAAAATAGGATAACTATATTGTTTTATAGCTAGAAAATCTCATTAGAACACGCCTATGTTTTTACTTAATAAATATATTCAACAGCTCTAGTAGATAAACAGTACATTCTTTACTCCCATTAGCTTCAAAACCTTGGCTTAACATTGAGTTAACAAAAATGTTGAAATGGCAGTGACAGAGACTTATGCTTTTGTGCCTCCAGAAGGAAAGTCACATGAAGATCACAGCAGCTCTAATGGGACCCCAAGTTTAATTCTTAATTAAGGTTCAGAAACAGACTGGAGACACGCTAAAAAGTTTTGAACACATTAATCAGAGACAAGCACGTGCAGAAAGTGTTTAGGCTATACCTAAGTAACAACATGACATGATGGTATGGTTTAGCTCTGGTGTGCTTGTGCTGCCAGCTGTGAACTGGTCAGCATCTATAACCACAGCTGTCACTTCAGAGCTTGAGCTGGACTAGCTGCTAAAATAATTTACCAGGTGACTCACTGGATCCTCAGCAGATATATCCTAGAGGTAATGCTCCATGCAGAGGCCGCCCCTGCAATTTCTGTGTTTTTACTGCTAGAGTAATATTAGTGCAAATATGCTCACAAGTGCTACAGTTGCACTTCATTTGGCTCTGCTGAGACATTCCTTTAGAGGGACGTGCTACACCCAGAAGGAAAGACAAGAGATTTTTGTGTTGTGTTAATCAGAGATGAAACATTGTTAAAAACATTTAACCTGCCTGAAGTGGCTTCTTCTTTTGATTTTGTCCAAACTGTTTTACAACTAGTTAGGGCCTTATTAACACAGACCTATTTGGAAGGAATGATGTATGCATGTAAACATAGTCCACAGCTCTCTGTCACAAGCCCTGCAAACTCATATCTAAAGTAATTTACATATGCCTAACTCTAATCTTGTTCTGAACAGACACAAAGACATCGTGGCTCCCCTCAAAACTCTCAGCTTAAGCTTCAGAGTGCTTGCTTTGAGCAGCTCTATGATTTCTCTGAAGAAAACTGGATTTATCAAATCCGGTGGGAAATATCAGTGCAGAAGGCAAAAAATGCATAACCAGCCCAGACAAACGCCTCCCAATTTATCCACAGAAGAATTTGTTGAAACCCCTTGAAGAAAGCCTTGCAAAATGACTACATTCCTACTAGCTGCAGAAAGTCAGCTTTTGTAAAAATAAAAATAGCTTTTGTATATATATATAAATAGCTTTTGTAACCCAAGTACAGTAAGCGTAATCAGTGCCTTCACCAGGGAAGATGTTATCCAGCTGTGTCAAAAAATATAGGTTAGCTAATTATCTTCAGCTTCAAGGAATCATGTCAACTTTAATTAACTAGTTTTCAGGGTCCTGAATGCACCAATAGACCTTAATTGCCCAGATCAGCTTCTCCTGGGATCTCTACTCACACACCTTTGCACAAAGCTATTTAAGAGCCATCTTTGAAGGTAGTGTTGTGTTTAGTGCTCTTTTGTGCTCGTTGATGTTATTTTTTTGTTGTGTGAGCTTGAGATTTGACCCAGTACTTATAATTGTTTGCCTAGTGACATTACAGTAAATGTTCCTGCTCTGGTCTATGGCACTTCAATCCTTATTGGTGAGGATGCTGCCCCTCTCTGTGCTGTGGTTAGCCTTGTCTCTTTGTTTGCTTTTGCTATGCATCAGTTCTGTTCTTGCTTCTTTGACAGTAGTCTCCCTGCATGTTCTCTGAACTCAGTGTATGGAACTAACTTACCTGACATATAACTTAATATTCTGATTCTAAAGGAAGACTTCTAATAATCTGTTTTGCTCAGGTAAGCGGAATGGTTCCCATAATTAGTGTTCTGGTTCTTTGTTCCTTTGTTGTTTGTAACCAAATCTTGTTTAGGAAAGGTGCTTTACTAATTTGCCACATTTTAAAAGTCATACTAGCTGTGCATTTTCACTCTTACTCAGCTTTATTGGAATGTTTGGAGAAATTAATATGCTGTGCATATGTTGGTTAAAAAGCTCAGTGCAGTAACACACTTAATTTGATTTAACAGAAAGAATTGTCAAGTTAAACACACTGGAAGGTGAATGAGGATGGTTACGTGATAATCCAGGAATGTCTAAAGTGATGCTGTTAAAAGCAATGGAAAGACAGGTAAAGAAGTAGATTCTGCCCTCTTCAAAAATGGTGAGTACTTTTTTCTGCTTGTGATGTTGCTCTTTACTGTATACAGTTCTGTCCTGTAGTAAACACAAAAGCTGGGTGTCCTGATTATAAATACTGCTATAATTACTTCTGTCTTCAACAAGGAAGAAAGCTAAATGGTTCTTATAATTAAAAATTTAGCAAGGCAAACCCACACTCTTTAGAATTATGACCTAATAAACTGCCTGAGGATGAAACTGTAATTGTGAGTAGCTTCCTTCTGAGAAGATGGAGGGGGAGAAATACATGAGACTGTAATAGTATTCATTTCATTACTGGATTTATGGCAGTTTTTTAGACCTCTCAAGCCTTAAATTACTGCTATCTAAATAATGATACTCACTGTCTAAATATCATAAAGATATATAGTGCAGGAAGGGATCTAGCTAGGGTAGTAACACTTAAGATTATTTGATCTTACTCAAACACAAGTGGAATATTCATCAGTCATTCCATATCTTTATGTATAAGCTGAAAAGATTTGTTAAAAAATGTATGGCTTTTTTCCCTGAAATAATCTATATAAAGTATAATTCCATTCAAAATCAGATAAACTAGAGCTACAGGATGTAAAATATATTTTTTTATTGATAATTACAGTAGTATTAAATCTTTGGCCAGAAATGCCATCCTTTTCATGTCCAAGAAGGTCTGTCTGCTGTTAAATATCGCTGGGGATTCTCTAGCCTTATCATGTAAAAACCAACTGGCATGTCTCGGATAATAATCTCTGAATTAAGACTACTTAATCTTTGCTGTGATAATACTATAAACCAGAAGACTTGAAATCCTGAAAGCTCGTGCAGAGTTGCACCAAATAATTTAATCTGACTTTGCTTGTACATTTAGCTTATTGCTAGAAAGTAGTCAAATATTTATAAGGTTAAAAAAATCAGAATTTACTTTCCATGTTGACAAAGAACTCATGTTACTGCTGGAGCGTAACATTTTTTGTCATTACACTCTTCAAAGTAACCAGAATAGAATAATGTGCTTGGCCAATCTTTCTTAGTCTTCTCTCATCCTTAGTGAAATGTTTCATTTTATGCGTTTGTTATTAGAAAATTGGTCTCTTTCTATTATTAATGTACTATGAGTTGCTGCTAATGCTGCTGACCCAACACATTTTATGAACTCCTACATTATCTATAATACTCCTTCCTTTTTAAAAAACTTAAGAATAACATGTTGTGCTTTGACTGTCAGTTTTAAGTATTTGTAGTTTTAAACGTCCTGATCCCAAGGAATTCTGCTTACTCATTATTTATCTGTTTGTATAACTCATAAAGTATCTGTGGAATGATGAAGCATTGGCCTTGGGGATAGAGAAGATGCTCTGAGATGTATGCAGGGAAGAAGAGAGTCTCAGTGATTAGTTGTCCTGTGTATTCCTATGCAACAGTTGCAAATTGATGAATTTCAGTGGATTATGGTGTAGTAGATACTGATTTGTCCATTAAGGATGAACATTCTGGTTGCATTTGCCTCAGCTGTTTATTCTGCAGGTTTTATTTTTCAAAGGTTGTTGAATTTCCTGATTAAATGAATGAAGGAAGTGTATATTTTGTAAGTCTTCACTTTGTTGCAGCTAGGAAGGCATTTCAAGATTTACATTCCCACAGCTTGCAAACACAGAACAGAGTATGTTCCAATTATAAGTATTTGTAAACTGAGATTTCACTCTGCTGAATATAAATGGCTCTAATGACTTTTAATGAATTCTCCCATAAATAAGGTTGTGCACAGCCACAAGCTAATGGCAGATTAAAGTATAAATATTCATTAAATCTTCTGTTAAAATTGAGGAATGGGTTTACTTCTGTGGTGGTGGTTGGTTCATGGTGATGGATATATTTATTTGATTTCCCTGAACTGTGAGATAAAATTTCATATACCTGTTAACATCTGAAATCAGTTTTTGGAAAGAAAGCTCTTGAACAATTTCTTTGCACTAAGTAGGTAGCACAATCAAAAACTTTAGTTGCTGATTGTTAAATTACAAGCAACAGGAACTGGTAAAAAAGCCCACTTCTTACTTCATATGTTTTCATATACAATCTAAAATTTTCATCCTGATGGACCTTTGCTAAACCTCAACCTTTAAACTAAAATTATAAAGACCGCCATTATTTAGAAGAATTAAAAAGAACACTGTTATGGAATTAACAGTTGAGAAGGTAAAATATTATTAAGAGGGAAAATCAGGAACTTTAAGCACTCTTGAAAGTGGACTTTTCAGATACTGAACTGTTAGAATCAAAACTTCAGAAGAATGTGTTAGGCTTTATCGGATGTCTCCATCTTCCCATCCCCACTTCTGCTAAGAAGTGCTGGGAGGAATCCAGGGCTGATCAAGTCTTTCCTGAGAGGAAAAACATGATGTGAGAAACTCTTTCTGCTCCAGTATGAGACTAGGAAGCCTCACACAAATATCCCCATATTGTGAATAAGAACACTCTATTCTCATAAAAACAGTGAATTTTTAGTGATATTTTTCATTGAATAGTAAGGCTTTTTCTCCCGAGAAGAATTGGGGTGGAAGGCAATGATGTGAGAACAGCAAAATAAGCTAATGACTCAAGTATGGATTGGCTACAAAATGTTTTTATCAACATTTCTCATGTCAGAGGAGGTCTAGATTGTGATATACTTTGAATTTAGTCATGAAGTTTAGATTGTTGCAGAGAAAGAAGACACGGTCTAAGACTTTAGTAGATTTTGGTGATTTATAAGCCTCTAATTTTTTTACTTCTATACTTCCAGACTTAAAATTAAGTCATAGTTTCCTTATCCACCTTATTTGAAAATACTGCATAAGTTTTAAAAAAAGGGGGGAAAGGAGAGTCCTGTGAGTACTATGCTTCTAGATCTTATTGAAAGCATCCCAGACCAAACTGTGTTCCAAAATAAATTATAAAAGAAGAAAATGATAATTCTGATTGATATTGGGCTATTTGGGTAATGTGCTGAATGTTTCCATTCCTATGTTATGTTTGGACCATGGAGTAATTTATGAAGTCAGAACTGGCTGAAGAAAGCAGTCAAGGACATGAAGGATAAGGCAACAGGTTAAAAGCACTCTTTCATGCAGACCCTGGCTATGCAGGGTAATACAAAGAAAATTTTTTGGTCTCATTCTGCCTGATATTATTTTCCTATTATTTTGAGAAGTAACTGTCTCTGATTTTATATGTATCTGGTACCAGTTATGAATATTACTTGGAGGATGAGAGCACCAAGGGCAGGGGAGTATAACTGTTATATAAACCTAGACATGTATAGATCTTTCTAGGAACAGGTCCTGGCTTTAGACATGAAAATATTAATCAAATTAATAAAATAAGCAAGTTCAGCATATGAAATGTGAAAAAATAAAAACTGCAGAAAAGTTTAAAATGAAAAGTATATAAATACATAAATTGAAGATGTCTGTGATAGGGAGACTTGGATCTTAAATGAATGATTTATCCTCATCTTTATGAATTATCTAAATTACATTACTGATTCTGTCCTTTCACCTCAGCTGGTAAAATTGAGTAAAATCAGAGTTCCTGCACACTAGAGTTTTTGTAGTGGAAAGTCAGCATAAAAGGAAATTGTCATGAATTTGAAACAAAGGGGACTGATGGAAGACTCTGGATATAATTGCACTTAACTACAGTAAAAAAATTTATACAATATCATACAAAAGACTAATCTACAAGGTCAACCAGTATTGTACAGGGAGCAATGAATAAAGCATTAGTTTGAACACCAAAGACAAATGATACTTAAGTGAAATAGAAAGGAACGTTAAGCTTTTAATACTTCAATCTTCAGTATTGCAGATGAGAAGCAATATATTAACACTGATTACTTGGGATTTTGTCATTAAAATTAAACTATTTTTTTAATTTTAATGTTTTTTACATTTATCTGCAAAGTAATTAATGTTTTTTAAAAATTACTAGGGTCTCACACATAAGAATATACTTGGTAAGGAGGGAAAAAGGAAATTATCATTTTTCTTGATATAATTTTGGTTTCTACATGGAATTTAAAATTAATTTTGGAGAGCCTCTGGTCTAATTTACTTGGTTAAGTGCACGTAGAGAATGTTTTCCTCTGAGGGTACACAACAAAAAGTATGGCTGGAGTACTTGGTAGATTTTGAAAGATTCAAAGGTGCATGTTTAGCTCTTTTTTTAAAAAAAAGTGTTAACTATTGTGGAAGAGAAGTAACCAGTTACCAGGAAAAGAAGATAACAGCATGAAAATGGTATCACAAGGGTGGAGCTGTTATCAAGCAGTTGTCAGGAGATGCAAATATCAAAGCATACAAAAAACCTGAAGAATTAAAGTAATTCCAGGCTTGGGGACCTAAAAGAGTTTGTACAAAATTGAGGAAAGAACTGAACAGTTTATTATCAGCTTACAACAGTCTCTTCAAATATCAACACTGTATCTTATTCATCTTGAGTACTACAAAAAAATAGATGTTGGCATACTTGAGCAGAAAGCTCTGCCTGTGGTCTTGGTGTACTATATTCTTCATCTCTATGGAGGAGGGTGCCTGTAAAGTACCCAATGTGATTGCTAATGCTCCTGGCAAATGCCTGACTGAGAAAACAGACTTTTTTTTAAAGGCTGCAAGGGGAAGAGGTGGAAATAAAAACAGGCTTAGGAATTGACAGGCTAGATGCTGCAGCTGTTACTGAATATTTTCATAACAATGGCTGGAAGCAAAACAACTAAAAATTGTTCAAATGAAATTGAATTGTACGAAAGTTTTGTCTTGGTCCGTTCTGTGGTGATTAGAAAGAAATCTATTAAGGCTATTGGAGTGCTATTGATAGCTAGTGTTTTTGGTGTATTCACACTTGTTCTCTATATTGTTGAATAATCTGATTTGCTTCAAAAATACATGTGATCAGTAGCAGAGGCTGTTAAAAGTTCTGACATTTGCTGGGCACAAGTAAGGGAATGGTGGTGGTAGGATGGTGAAAATAGAGCTGTGGACTGTTACTTGCACTGCTCATATTAAAAAAAAGGAAATAATTCCATAAAAACCTTGTTAATACAAAAACCCCAAAACTCCTTTCTTTGCTTCTTGTAGTTTTTCTTGCTTCCCTGAAATTGCTTTACTAGAAGGTGTTTAATTAAAGCTGGTTCAATTCCTTTTGTACTGAATTATGCTCATTGACAGTAAAATGTTTAGGGGCATGAATTTATGAGGTGGGGGTGTATATTGCTGCTAATACTCAATGTTGCTGTACCTTAATTCAGGGGGGAAAAAGATGTCCAAATAATAAATGTATATTAAAAAGGCAGACTCATTTGTTCACAATGAAAAGGTGGCATGGTTTAGCTACAGAACAGCATAGGGAAAACAACTTGGCTGTTGAGACAAACAGAAAATGGAACACAGAAGTAGCGGCACACTCAAAGTGCAGTAATGCTATGGTCAATGGAGATTGTGTCTGTATGTATTCCCATAAAAACTTGATATTAAGCATTTGAAGTGCTGTCACCAGTCAATGGATCTATCTAGGGGGAGAGAAAGTAGTTGTAAGCAGGAGAGCTTGGTCCTTGCTGAGGCAGAATTACTAACTCAGCTGGCCTGGAAAATTAGTGCTGTCTTATCAGTAGTGGTTAGTTATTTTTCCAGAAAGGAAGCAGAATGTATAGCTGAGCCCTAGGGCTGTGTTAGATTGTCTCAAATGTTATGCTTGTTCAGCCTGGTTTGTGTGTTTGGTTGAAGCAAGATGTACCTTTGTTGGGGTAGGTCGATGGCATGTAATGAACCAGTTACTTGATAGCCTTGTGATTAACCACGCACCCATATATTGGGGGTCATCTCGAGGGACAGGAACCAGAGACAGCATCATCTGCTTCCAGTTGGACACCAGAAGTGACATGGAGTAACACCGGAGGTCACCTGGGTATGCGTCCGGTCCCGTGACCAGTTCACTACCAGAAAGAGCAAGGACCAATGAGGAGTGTTGATACGTGGACCAATGGCAGGGTGTCTGACATGTACCTGCCTCACGTATGGGGGATGCGACCCAATCCCTTGGTACGCTTCCGGCGCCTGGTACGAATGTATAAAAGAGATGGAAAGTAAATAAAATACATCTTTGCTGGCTTCATATTGGAGTAGTCAAGTCCATAGTGACCCCACATACCTTTAAGTAGTAATCACTGGAGGCAGCTGGAGTTTGTTGTGTAAGAGTTGAGTGACACATCAGCACTGTGGGAATCACTCATCAATCCTTGTACCTTTTGTGTGCAACACAGTCTGTAATGGTTGGTATGAAGGTGAGGATAAGTAGCTGATGCATCCAGGACAGTGCGATCACCCTCAGGAGCTGAACCTGCAGCAGTTACCTCAGCAGGGCTGGAGGGTACAGTGGAGAGGTGGCTACAGCTGAGGAACTGACTTGGTGCAGGCTCATGGGAAGCAGGGTCTTGACTTCTGTTACAGGGGAAGAAGGGAATTGCTGATAACTGAAGGTAAGATACAATAAAGATGAAGGTTGTTAGGTAAAAGCCCGAACTCTGAATGGAGTTGAACAAAAGACCCTTGTTTTGTGGACATGAGACCAAAATATTTAGTCAAGAGAAAATAGTTTGGAAGGTGATAACAGAACAGACTTTGTACATCAATCTACAGTTCCAACAAGGAAGGTGCAGACAAGCTGTTCGAGAGATCAGCTCTATGTTGATGTTATGTTGAGCTTCTAAAACAAACCTACCTAATGCTTATTTTACTTCAACTGAAATCAGAGGCAAGGCCTGTGGAGCAGGGCCTGTGTGACTTGCAGGCATTCCTAGAGCTTTCAGCTTGAAATTTAGTCACAGTAAAATGTTAATTGTAAACTATTGTAACCTATGCAAGCTGGCAAATAAGATCAGATGCTTTCAAGAAAACTAAGGATTGTCATGAAACATGAGAACTGAGTTTTGAAAGACAGTAAATAGCAAAGTGTGTCTGAAAGCTTAATCACTGGATTTAATGTATATCCACATGCTTCAAAATTATTTCAGTGAACTGCCTGATCAGTTTTGAAGAAATACATTCTTGTAGAACTGCAAATTAAGGGATGTCTTAATCTTCCAGTCAGATTATAAATGAAGCAGATGAGCAAAAGTGTTCTTTTGAATGTCCTGATTAATTGTTTGGTGAATATCATGGAGCATGAGAATGTAGACTCCTGCCAGTTCCAGACTTGTGTAAATGGAAACTCAATGACAGACAATTGAGTTTTAAATTCATTAACTTCTCCCTGTGCAGACAAAAAAATGTGATCAGTCACATCCTTGTCTCCAAATTCAATGCTGCAAGCCTAGGAAGTGTTTATGCCTGTACTCTGCCCCAAATGTAGCAGTAACAAAGTTTAGTGGGCTGGTAACGCAGAAATGAGATGTAGCATCCAACTGGACAACTGGCCCCATTTTATTTTTATTAAGACCTATACGGGATCATGAACTTGAAATGTTCAGTATGTGGGACTGAGGTATGCAAACGTTTAGACCTGCCCTTTACTCCCGTGGGCTAGGTTAACTGCATAAAGGATCTGGGTGAATTTGGACCTTGAGGGATCTTAAAGTGCTTCTTAAATGGCATAATTCTATTGAAGAAAGTACAGATAACAGTTGAAAGTTATGAATTGATTCTGCATAGCAGAGAAAAATAAGCTCTAAAGATAATATCTATTTCTATATGGACTGCTACAGTATTTAGAAGTTCAGATATGTTTGTTAGGCTTAGTGATCCTTAATTTTACATGCTTGATTATCCTAATCTTAGTGTTGAGTGAAATTCCTTTTCTAAATCGTTTCTTTGTTTTCAGCATAAAAACGTTTCTTTCATGTTGGACTTGAATTAGGAAACAGAGCAATCTGATTTTGTTTGTTCCTTACCTCTAGGATGGACTGGACGGTCCAGATGAGATGTTTGATATCAGCAACATCATAGCATTTAGCCTGATGTGGTAATAGCTGTTAAGCTGTTACTATTACATTGTATAGCTGTTAAGACAGTTCCCCATAGCTGATCAGTCTTCTTGACTGCTTACTGATGAATTACACTTCTAGAGTTCGTACACCAAGAGTTAAGAAGTCTATGGGAACTTCAGTATAGGACTAGGGATAAACAATCTGTCATTCTCTTTCCGCCCTCCAAGAAAGGGGGAGGGAAACTTTCTTGCATTCAGGTTTTCTCTCTCTAGCAGACTTGGCACATCGTTTATTTGCACTCAGTTGATGTTTGAAAGGTTTCCTTTCAGAATGTGCCTGGAAGTTTTTCTTCCTTTCAAAGCTTAGATTTTGTAAATGCTAATGATTCTCATGTGAGAGAAGGGTTGTTGTATGTCTTGTCCCCTTTCCTTCCCAATCTGCCAGTGAGAAAGTAAGACACTTCAGGTCCTTTGAGTTTTCTTCCAGAAGATTTGCTTGATTAGGACTTTACCACTAACTCGTTTGATTAGCTGCAATAAGCTCAGCTATTTTCTTTCCTTTCCTGGGGCAGCCACAAAAGAATACAAGCTGTGTATTGTGGAAAAAGTATGTTCTCTGTCTTTCAAAAAAACAGTGACAAAGCTAACTTATAATGTGACTAGAGAAACTCCATTCTTAGCTCATTTACTGCAATGATTGACATGAATGCTTCTAAATGTTTAGTCAGAACTAATATTATAAATTTAGCATTCTAAATTGTGCAAAACAATGGAAAGTCTGCAAAGACCCTGAAAATTCAGGAACAAATAGTAGAGTTCAAACAATGCCTGTTTTTTGAATTAAATGCATTTGAATAATACTTCATTTGAATGATACTTCTGGGAAGGTTTATGATATAGCTGTAGTTGATGGTTCACATTTTTAGAGTTCAGCCCGTACTTTTGCTATAGTAAAAATTTCACTTTACTCCTATTATTTTTTAGTCTTTATTTAGTCTGTTGCATAAGATTGATTAAAAGCTCTACAGAGAAAATGTGAATATTAGGAGAAACATATTAGATTCAAAATGCTAATTTCTTCAAAAGAAACAAGCTGAAAAGAGAAATAGTTAAATGCTTTGTAACAAATGTTTTGAGCATTAACTTATGCTCAATGCTTTTCTATTTATAATATTAGAAACAATACCAAACAAGATATGAATGGATATTAAAAGTAATGGGTGCAAAGTAACAAATTTCCAAGTAATTATTTTAGTTCTACAAATAATTGTAAGTGGCCTCTGATCAGTTTCACATGGCTAGGATGTCACCTAGGCATCAGAGATTATGAGAATTTTTGCTGTGAGTTTGGGGTAAGAAGGCTGGTAGGGAAGTTGGAGAAGGTGATTTCAAGACTTCTAGTGTACTTCGTCTCTGTTTTTAAACATAAGACAAACGAACAGTGAAAAGCAGTATGTAGGTCAGTATAAAATTCTAGTTGAGCCCTGTCAAATCAGTATTTTAGTTCCTCATGTTAAGAAGTGTACAGTGAGTGCCAACATTCAATATGTTGGTGAGACAACAGTTTAAGCTATGGATTGTTTTACCTTTTTTAAAGGGATTGAAGAAATAAAACAAGGTTGCCTATTAGTGTATTCCCCATAGAAATGAAGAATCCATTTCTGTGAAGTGGAGACATTTAAGAAAATGGCATAGGCTTTTCATGCACAATCAGACGACATCACTTGTGTTGCATCTTCTGCATTTCCCAGTAAGATCTGTGTCTTTCTGCTTGTTAAAACCCCGTTATTATTTAGTGATGAACATAGATGTTTCAAGCAATTATGAACTTAAAGAAAATATCTGAGGAAATAATGGTCTCACCTATTCTTTCAACATTGCCTTTCTCAGTGATTGGAAAACATTACGTGGATGGAATAGTATGTTAGATTATTTAAGGGTATTTATAGTAAAGTAATACAGGTGCTAGGCTAATTTAGCTTGTAGGGTACTTTTACATAGTAGTAGCATATTCACTTGATGTGCAGAAAAAGAATTGCAATATTGTGCTTTGTCTTTAGTCCAAAAACTCATTTTATGGCAGTGTTCTGGAGGCTTACCTTATAAAGATCACATGTTGCAATGAATGAGTTATTTAAATACTATGTAGGAAACAATTATTTAAGACTTATGGCTTCGCAGTAAAATATTTCAGCTTATAAATCAGTCTAAACTTCTATTGTGGTTTATAGCTGCTTAAATAACTTGGTCTCATCTCATTAAAAATGAACATGAAATACAAAAGGGCTCTAAGAAGAAAATAGTCATGATTTTAAGGGAATATATTGAGTGAAAATTACCTGCTAGCTTTAAAGCTAGAGGCCAGAGAATCTGAAACCATAGGAGAGATTTATATTGGAAAGAAAAGAGAACTAAAATATTTGTTAGGATTGAACATACGGCCGTCCTGCTGAAAACTGGAATACAGTTCCAGTATCTGAAATTACCTGGAGAAATAATTTTACGTGTATGGGGAAAATTTATTAACTTCTGGAGAGCTGGCTTTGTGTCTCTGATTCTGGTCCACATCTAACATGTAACACATGCTTTAGTCATTATCTGTTAGTTGATGAGGATGGAGGGATGCAGTCTACTTACTGGCTTGAGTCAAGTACTAGACACAGGTAAGGTTACAAATGTAACCATTTTTCAAAAGAGAAGTAGAAAGGTTACTTTTTTTCAGCTCCTCCCTCTCCTTCAATTGCATTGTTCAACAAACAAAACCAAACCTCTTGTCATCAGTGATGATCCGTTATTCTTATCTTTAAATAAACCCTGTAAAACAAGTTTCTGTTTGGACTTCCTAAAAGCTGTGATCTCTTAAGAGTAGCTGCATGTGTAGTATCTTTACTACTTCGGCAATAATCTATGGCTTAGAAAGAAACCTGCTCTGCTGCTGGGGTAGAGAAGGAAACTTCTGCTTATTCCTTGAACTATGTCAATTCTAAAGAGTCTTCACTACTGCTGTTTTTATTCTAGTGTCTAACTTAATGACTTGATCCAGAACAGATTTTAGATGATTAATGACTTCGTATGTTGCTGTGTTCTGTTTTAGACCCCTCATTACAAGAAAGACATTGAGATGCTGGAGCATGTCCAGAGAAGGGCAACGAAGCTGGTGAAGGGTCTCATGGGGAGCAGCTGAGGGAACTGGGGTTGTTTAGTCTTGGAGATAAGGAGGCTTAGGGGAGGCCTTATCACTCTCTACAACTACCTGAAAGGATGTTGTAGAAAGGTAGGTGTTGGTCTCTTCTTCTGAGTTCCAAGTGATAGGACAAGAGAAAATGGCCTCAAGTTGCACCAGGAGAGGTTTAGATTGGATATTAGGAAAAAATTCTTCACTGAAAACATTGTCAGGCACTGGCACAGGCTGTACAAGGAAGTGGTGGAGTCACCATCTTCAGAGGTATATAAAGGATGTGGTGCTTGGGGACATGGTTTAGTAGCGGACTTGGCAGTGTGTTAAGTTAACAGTTGGACTCAATCTTAAAGATTTTTTTTTTCCAACCAAAGCAATTAGTAGTACGTATTTGTCTTTAGCTTCTGTGCTTGTATCAAAAACCCTAGCTTGATTTTTGTTAGACAGAAAGAGTTGAAAACTTCAGCAGAATTGCATTTTACATAGGAAATGAGTTGTCTTTACAAAATCTCTAACTTTCTTCCAAAAAAAAGAAATAAAATGCACTTGAAACTTTAAATTTCTAGTTTTTCTCTGACTATAAGATATAAAGTACTGCTTATTTTGAGCTTGTTCCTTCCTCAGTTATAATAACTGTCTTTGAATACATTGTGGTGTTTATAGAGCAGTCTCTGCAAAGTAACTTCTGTTTAATTGTATATTCTTTGCGATCAGGATTGGTTTGGCTTGTTTAGACTTCTTCCTGTAATAAGAAAGGCAAAGAATTGGATCATTCAGTTTCCTGTTTTGATTGGCATCATGCTATTGTCCAAGAAAAATATGCTTATCATGTAATATTTGTTTCATAAACTTGTTAATTTAGTGATATTGCAAAAAAACCTGAAATGGTATGTGTGAATGCCCCTTAGGAAATGCTTTTTCTATATTTAATAATTTAAAAATGTAATTGATGTACCTGTATTGGATAGAAGCATGCTAACTTCTCTAATAACAACTCTTTTTATTATCAAATTACGTTCTTTTAAAAATACTATCATCTCTACCTGGCTGTAGATCAGAAGTAACCTTCAATCAAAAAGTCTCAGAAGACGTAATTCAAGGAGTTATTAAATCTTTGCTCTCTGGCAGGTCTCCAAACTGGGTAGTTTCCCCTAGTTCACAAAATACTTAATCAGTAGCTCAACTTTTAAACCATCTATACAATTAAATAGACTAAAAACTTTTAACAACTCAGTCTGACATTCCTATTGAAATCACAACAAGCTTCTGATGGAAAGATGATGGTCATTTTCATTATACAACAGACAAAAATCAGTTTTTTGTAATATAGAGCCTGTAAGTTCAACTTCTTTCTTCAGAAATATAAACTTGTGATACAGGCCAGGCTTCTTGTTATAAAATAAGTGCATGACAATCGAGTGGCCAGCACTCCAAAAGCCTTTTTTCTTAATATTTTATCTGCCAAGCTCTGACAATGCCAACTGTCCTGACCAAGAACCCACTTTGTAACAACATTGTGTCTTCCTTATTGACAAGTCCAAACTAGCTGTGTGAAAGAGGAAATTTCCAGGTCTCTGTTTTGTCATAGATTTATGAAAATCAGGAGTTATAATTGTATTGCCACACTAACAAAGATATTGTAGGGCATAGTTTCGTAGACAAGTTTATAACCTTAGACATAATCTTTACAGATGACTGCTTTTCCTTAAAAATTGTATTCTGGCCTCAATGTCTTGACACAGCTGTTTAAAATAGAAAGTAATTGGTGGAATGTACCAACTGAAATATTGCCTGGAAACCAGCTGCTTTAGTTTATAAACTGCTCAGGAGAAATAAAAAAAATGTTTTTCTTTAAATACTCTTAGAGCTTGTAATGTTAGTCAGAAACAAAACCAGTCTGACATCATAGTTATATCGTTAATATCAAAATGAACTGTAGTATCATGAACTGTTGTACTGTAAATGCTAAGCAGCTGATTAATGACACTTAGGGCTAAACAGCCTGGAGCTAGATGACACATATTCATTTTTTCCTACTAAATAGCCAGTGAATCTGTTGCTTCTTGTTGTAAAATAAATGAATATAAAGTGAAACAGTTCACTCTTTCGAAACAACAAGATTTGAAGCTATATTATGCACATGGGTAGTGGTAGTGTATGCTTAAAATGTTGTTACAGCAGTCATTCCATGATTTTTTCCTGTTTAGACACTTCAAAATGGGTTTAAGGCAAGCTCTTTGGAGATGAAATTGTGCTGACCTTTTCCTCTGTATTTGTATATACTATGTGTCATCCTGTGATACCGGTAGTTACTGTGGGGCACTGCGATTTTAAAGACCATTGATGTTCAAAATGTAATTTTTCTAATCTGAATTATAATTTCAGTTGTGATTCATGATGGTAGCCCACTTCTCAGGCAGGCATTGGTTGGTTACCGTATTTATGAGAGGGGAGTATAAACAGTATAGTAAAGGCTGCCTTGTTTGTAGCGGGGAACTACTTGAGAGAGTC
>VZRW01006956.1:0-84195 GCA_013398125.1 Aegotheles bennettii
ATAACAGTAATATTGTAGGGAAGTATCATGGTGACAGGCAGTGGGGAATCACCCAACTGTTAAAAATACAGTAGTTTGCATTTATCTGTGGGGTAACAAAGTCGATTAGATTGCTCCTTATTGCTTCCAGGTCACTGGGGTAGCTCTGGCATCCCTGCAAGTGCAAAGTACTTGTATGTAGACTGGGTAACAGAATTACACCTGATGACCCCCTACGCCTGGTGATCCCCTATCTAATAGTGTCAGTCCTTTCACATACCCCGAATCTGGTCCAGAAGTTTTGTGTCAGCCTGGAAGTGGGAAAAGGTAGCTTTTGCTCTCAGGTCTGTTGTTAATAATCTGTTTCATTTGTGTAAGTTAAATTTACTTCTGCAGTATTTTACATCTCAGGGTTTTCTGTCTTGCTTTAACTCGCATCCCCACCCTGTATTTCCTGTGTAGATTCTAAGTGTTCAGGGGGAAGGACCTTTATTACATGTTCACACTATGATTAAAGCAACAGGCTCCCTTATCACAGAAAATTGATAATGTATGCCAACAGCAATACATCTGGAGATTAGTTTTAAGATAGAGGGATTAGCAATAATAAGCACCATATTATTTCCTTTGTTGATAGCTAAGGGTGAGTCATCTCCTTCCAACTGATTTACAATATATCAAAATTCAAAATGTAGCATCGTATGTATGTGAAATGTGTATGAGAGAGTGTCTCAGGTGGAGGCTTGCCTTCAGCTTCTAATTTCATCTAAGCCTTACAAGGCCATCCATCCCCCTGTTCTCTCTCATTGTGTTCTCTGCTGAGACACCTTGCAGTTTAAACTCAGCAAAGAACATCTACGGGAGGGGGGGGGGAATAGGGCTCAGAGCAGTAACCACTTCTTTTATGCTTATGGAAGAATGGTCAATATCATGGCTTTATTGTTGAGGCAGCTGCCTGAAAAATAATATGCTGGAAACATGCATTTCTTCGACATAATCAACAATTTGTCTTCTGTATGAGGAAATTTATGCTAATTTTTTTCTCTTAGTTTTTGTAAAGCAGAAGTTATTACAAAGTAAGTAAAAAGCAAAAGTTATTGTCAGTCACTTTATAGTGTTAAAAGTTTGACAGACATACGGCAGTTGAACCCCCAGCTGTGTGGATCACTTTTGCCCACGTGCAGTAGATGTAACTGGTGCAAATCCAGTGTCACTGAAACTAGTGAAAAACACTTCTTGCTGATAAAAAAAAAATAATTGGGAAGCTGGGAGCATAAATTAGGCCTCTGAACCATTGAGCTACAACACTTTGTATTTTTAAAATAGCTATCACCTTTTTGAACACACCTCTGCATGAATACACCACCCATAAAAGAGCTACCAGATACGTTGGAAGGACTTCCAAAATTCAAAGAAAGGTTTCAGGAACCTTCCTTCATCTCATTTCCATGCAGAAGGATTTTCAATTCACTCTCTGGAGACCACTTTGCAACGAGTAACAGCTCTCTGAAGTTAACTCCGTTATACACACCCATATACTTGCTAGAGGTTCAAGAACAAAATATTTTCTGTAAAGATTTTCTGAACAATTTTATTGAGGTAATTTTCTTAATTTTATGTTTTTATATAAATTCATTCATATATATCTATAATTCAATAATTCAAAGAGCTAAACAGTTGTCTAAGGCACTTGGAACTGTACACAGCAGTGTCCTACAGTACTGTACAACTAGGCAGCACACATTTTTTTTTTGCTTGTTAAATAAAAACACCATAAAACAAGCATCATATCTGTACTTTATAAAAAGGTAATAAGTATTTTATTTTTCTGATGACAATATTGGAATATATTTGTATGTGTATGTGGTGTATATATATATAAATAAGGATATACTACAGTACAGATAAAACCCCAAGAAGCAACTATCATTAATTTGTAACAATTCCAGTTATTTACATTCACAGGGATCAATACAAGATGCAGTATCAGATCAGCCACTTTTTTATAGTTGCCATATTCAATCACACTAAGTCAAGCTGCCAAAATACAAGTAAATGTATTCATTTTATAATTGTTATGTAAAATACACACTGTGTAAGCTGAAAAGCTGTCGGTATTGATTCTCCACAGCCTCAAATGTTTTGAAAGTCATTAAACATGTGAAAAGTACATTTTAAAATGCCAGCAGTTCTAAGCGGATGTTTCAGATAAATTTTTTATAGTTTTCAATATCTATCCAGCATGATGGGCAGTAGGGAACCAAGTCTTGAATTTTGTTTGCCTTATTTTACTTGTAAATAGGAATATGTAGTGAAATCGCAGCAAGCTACTTTGAGTATATTTTGGTTCTATTTTTTATCAAATTGATAAAAACAATAAAGTCTAAGAACTGGCCCAGTGCCTACTGATAGGTGACACTCTCCATTACCTGCTGCAAAATTTTAATTCCAATTAATTAATGTGTAAATTTCATTTCAGGTGATCATGGCCTGCTTGCAGCATATTCAGCAGGTAGGAGCCTCATGCTGGAGGATTTTTACTGGACTCTCGTAAGACCTTACTGGAGCTTAACCACCTGCACTGGTGTGGATGGGTTACCAAGCCCTCCTTACTGGAATCATCTCTCAGAGGTGTCCTTGCAGATTTGATTGGAAGAGGTACATGCACAAAGATTCCTACTACTGAGTAGTACCTTGCCCCAGCGTGTTGTGGCTCTGCAACAGAAACACGCATTCTTGAGCATCCAGTGCTGAAGTTACAGTTGGGTCTAACAAAGCATGGTATACTAATATTGTCATGACTTACTGTGTGTACTATTGCTCCGTGAAAAGCTGAAAAGGGATGCAAAACTTACTAGCTCCTGAGTGTACAGCAACGTGGTCTGCAACATTCTTGCACCTCTCCTTTGCAGTGTGGTTGTAAATGGAATTCTATTTCTCTTTTAGGGAAAAAAGTAAAAATCTTAACAGATACTTAAGCAGTTGCAGGCAATTACCATGTGCCATCTCCACACCCTTACCACCCCTACTCATACTGTTAGTTGCTCATGCAGACAAGCCATTGGTTTCAAATCACACTGGCTAAAATAATCATCCAAAACACAGTATTTCTTTAATTCAAAAATTTATATAAGTTTACAAATCAATATACCACCACACAAAGTAGTGAAAGGAAGAAAAGGTATGTTCAGCAACATTCATGGTAACAATGTTCAATATGGTTAAATTTGACATAGTATTGCAAAACTTTTTTTAATATAAAGAATTAATGATTGAACAAGGAGATACAGAGGATACCATTACCTTCTTTGTCCCTATCCAGTGCAGTATTTAGCTTCTAGAAAATAATGAAATATTGGTGAAATGCTATATCTAGTTCATATGAGCTCTATTTCCATTAAAATCCTGAAACAAGATGGGAACACTGACAAAGTGAAACAAGACCTTATTAATCATTAAAGTTAATAAATAGAAACGTGTCAAAACATTACAGTGAGATACATTTTTACTCCATCTCTCCCTTTCTGTATATAGACACACTCCCATAAGTGTTTTTGTTTGTTTGTTTTTTCCAGATGTCTCTTAAATAGAAGCTTAAGCTATTCTGGGAAATTTACTTTTAATTTGATCCCCAAAATATTTTAATATCAACCTAATAAAAACTTTCAGAATTGTTTTGGTTTTTTTTTTGTTCATCGAAAGCTAGGTCCCAGCAGTGAGCATTGCACTGAGCTTTGTATTTTGTAGTAAGAATAAAGGTAACAACAATAATGGAGCTAAATGTGGGAGCTCCTAAAGGCAGGAGGCAAGTTTATTCTGTTTTTCACCCTGAGTATGTCTTTATTTTAGTTTACAGCAGTGGCACAGGTCTTAACTCCTTGAGATATGAGTAAAAACATATGACGTGAAAGCACTAAAAGATGCGGTTCTGGTATACCTGACAATTCAATGCAGCATGTAGGCTTTTAGCTTGGTGTACTTTACCATTAAAGCGTTAACAGATCTTAAGACATGGGCTCGTTTTCTAGTCTCTACTTGGGCTGCCAGCAGTGCTCAGCCAGACCTGTCCTACTGGTGCAGCCTGCCAGGTACTCAGGTGAGAGCGTGGCTCTCCTTACCCTGGCTCCAGCCCGCTGTCAGCTGCAGCCGATGGATGAGGGGGTCTCCATGGATTCCCAGGCTGCCAGACTTGATATGCATTTTTAGTCTGTGCTGGCTGGATCTTCCTTTATGTATCCTTTATGACACAAAATTGTGGCTCAGACTGTATTTATACCCAAGTTAAGTGTCAGCTATTTTGAATCAAATTCTCTGATGTAGCTGCAGCATTACTAGTCATAGGTCCAAGTTTGAAGCACCTTTGCTGGAAACAAAGCACTAATCTCACCTGGAAGGAGGGGTCTAATTTCTGTAGTACCAGGGACACTTTCATCCCCTTGTTTTCATACCTTGCCTTTGGTTTTCAAAGAAAGAAAAAAGAGAAAAGTGACCATGTGATGCATTTTTTACAGTTCAACACTGAGGTTGTGGGGCTTCTCTATGAGCTGTGCTCCGTGGCCAAAGCACGTGGGGCTGCCCTGCCCCACACCACATCAGAGGTTGGTAAAGTCCACCACAGCAAGGGACACCACATAACTGCAGGGAAACACTAAACCCAATAAATAAATACAGTCTTGTAAACCTACAAATGGCTGTGAATACTTTCAGTGATTTTGAAGAGACACTGCTCCTGGTCCTACCTTGTTTCAAATCACTGGTCAAAATGGTATTTAGCTTAAATAAATGTTAGCATTTAGCTTAAATAACTTTTTTTGGTAGTTGAGTCAACACATGCATCATTATTTGAGGGAATTCAGATAAGACTATTTTTTATTTGAAACAACTAATTTCAGTTATAAGGACTAATCCATATTACCTGAAAGAAGAGAAAGAGGAGACATTCTAGAACCATTTCAATTTGTTATGTGAAGAAGAAACCAGAATTTGGTTAAGCATCCATTCTTCTGCACCCACAGCAACTTGCTGTGACGTGTGATCCTACTGATAAATGTGATATATGAGGTCATTTCAGAAACCACCACTTCAAGCTTCTCATTTTCTCTCTGTGTGGATGTAGACATCTGACTCTGTGGAACATAGCTACGTGTGCAAGGTTTGTCATATGGTGTGGATGACATTTAAATGATTTCTCTGACTTGATAAAAACACATCAATCCCTTTTAGCCAGCTGGACTGTACTATGCATTGCATCAAAGTGTTTTTTTCTTTGCCATTTTTACATCTTCTTATTTTTTCCCTCAAGGATTACTCACTCGGGTTTCTCAGGACTTACTCTGATTTTTCCCTTCTAACAGGCATGCAGCACCACAGACAGTTAGGAACATGATGTAGTATTTCCAACAACTTGAAGACATTTGAAATCATCAATACAGAGGACCGGGAGATATAGCAGCAACTGACTTCAGGCAGCTCAATAAGGTAAAGCAAACTTGCTTCACTGCACCTAGTGACATACCAAAATCTTGTTATTTTTTATTCCATGGATAACACTTTACAACTATTGTTTTTCCGCCAGTTGATATTTAGAATACAAAAATAGTATATACAATTCTAAGTCTGCATGTGGGTACAATACACAATGGATAGTTCATCGTTCTAATTCTGCAAGTATACTACATTTTTACAAAAGTTCCAATATGGGAACTCTTTTTGTCCAGTTACATAAATTTGCTTAAGTAGTTTGATAAATTGTGGGCCAAGAATGCATCTGATTATTTATCACCTAAATAATAAGAAATTACATAAGAAATTAAAGATTAGCTCAGCATCTCTGTCCAGGCTAGTATTCTGCCTCTCAGAAGGAGGATAGGGAAAGTCTAAGTGATACCTCACCTACGTATCCTCAGGTCTTATGGCAAAACACAGTTTGAAGAAGTCTGAGTTGAAGTTGTGTCCTCGTCTTTGTGTTTTAACTCTTAAAACGAGAAAGTGGCATGTGTCTTTCCATCCCTGTTCCAGGTCTAGTGTAGAGGAACGTCTTCTTGCAAAGTCAATTAATTCACTTCATCCTAAGAGTTTAACAAGCTGTAGATTGCTTGTGTAAGCTGTACATACCCTGGCATGGCAGTGGAACTACTGTCTCATATAAAGTTTATATAGTCTGACTTTACCTTTGTCAAAGTTACTGTGCCTGTTCAACAGCTATCTTTCTGCCTTCAGTATCTTGGCTGCTTTCAATGTTTGTAAGTGATTAAGGCAACACTGAGGTCTATTTAATTGTTCCACTTATTTCCTTTTAAGTGAAATACTGTGTTTTATACTTCAAAGTCAACATAGCAGGCCTTTATAGGATTTTGGACACACAATTCTAAATTTGGCAACAACAACAATACAAAGTTTAAGCAGGAGATCTATTTATTAAGTGCTAGTGTAAGCATTTAAGTTCATGCTTCAAATTCTAAAAATAAAGGTTAAGATTCTATCAGAATTGCTGACAAACCTTAACTCTAACGGCCTGATCGTTCCTGTATGATGTAGTGACAAAGAATACATTTTCACTGCTTCCTTGATGTCAAAGTGGTGTTTCTATATTTATAAAATGATGGGCCTCACAGAAGCTAAACCGTTTTCTGCAAATGGAATCCTAAAGCCTCTTATTGATTCCATTAAAAAAGGAAGGTGCTGCTTCCTTTTCTTTGTTACAAGAATGTAGATGGTTAATTTATTTGGTTATTGATATTTTGGGGTCCGTACGTCAGTGTTTTTTTATAAAATGTAAGTGATCCTAACAGTCATATAAATCTATCTTTGTTAAAAAAAGGTTTGTCAACCTATTTAGCAATAATAGAGTGCCAGCTGTTGGAAAGCAGTTTCCTGTTACTAGAAGTGCTCTTTACTAAAATAATCCACCCCATTTATGCAAACCTGGTCTTGTTGTAAACATCAGTGAAGAGGGAGATCTAATTTTAGCCACCAAATTGCCTTTCTGCCTTACGTCTAAAACAACAATCTTCAATTTTATAAACTAAAAACATTCCACAAGAATCTATTGCAGGTTCTGAGGTAAAAATCAAATCTACACAGACCTTTCATTGCCTGAAAAAGAAATACTTACACTTCATAATTAAAAACTAAACAGGGCACAAAAAAAGACAAAAATAAATTGTAATATGTACACACATTAGAAAGGATAAATAGCAAATATATTGTAATACTGCATTAAATGTATGTCTATTGTGAATTCCAGACCCCCCCAAAATGTTGTGTACATTAATTCAAAGGATAAATAAGTGCTAATAGAAGACAGAGAATTTCTTAGTGTAAACAACGCCACAGGCTTTTTAATAGGCCTTTGGGCCAACTTAGAAAAACCATGTATTGCCTTTCACACTCCATACCACTTAATTTTAATAGTACTGTATTCACATATACAATTTCAAGATAGTATAAAAAATTATGAATCTAAGAAGCATTCTTCACAGTCAACAAAAACAGGCTGCAGACACTCTAAGGATTTTTTGTTTGCTTTTACAAGACCACTGGTTGAAGGCATACTGATTCATCTGGGAGTTCTTCTTCAAAGCAGTGCAAGAGTCCTTAAACATGAAAAGTCACAGTCATAATCACTGCTCAAGCCTACCAGTAAAGACTTTTGTGCCCAATTTCAATTCTGATTTTGGATCCACACTAGCATGATGTCAAAGTTGTCACCTCTGTCTGCGACAGTTGAGCAAGATAATGATCCCTCTGGTTTGAATGGCAAGTGACAGACAGCAAGGAGTGTTTCTAAATATGAAGCATTTAATTGCATTAATAGTGTCACATGTTATTTGTCCCTCAAATCCTGTATTTCTGAAGATCCAGACTATGTCAACATTAAAAACCAAAAAATATATGACTTGTTCTGTATGAATGTTCAGTGTATTTTCTTGAAGCATGCTCATCGGGATTTTAGAAAAGACAGTTGAGTTATACTAGGACTGATTTCTGGCAATGGCATTTACTGGCACCAGAGAAAATGACAGTTCTTCACTAAAGTACTGATGACATGAAGACTTGTGGCTTGCTGTCCTTCTAAGACAGGCTGCAGCCACTAAAAAAAATACATGCACAGTTGCTTACACTCTCAGTTTTTTTTAAAAAATAATTCCTCCCACTGGCCAAGTGCATCATTAAGCAGTCCCATCCGTTCTACTTTTCTCTGTGGACCGACAAGTGAAGTCTCTCTTCCTCCACACTATAAGTGCTTTTGATACTCTCCCCTCTCAGTTACTCTCAGTCACAAGCCTGTGCAGTCTGATGAGTTCCTGGTAGCAGGCTCTCAAGCGATTGTCTTCAGTTCTTCCTGACTTGTGGAGCTCTGAAGAAGTAGTCCACCAACTCATCTGTGTGGGCTAGCCACAGGACCATGGTCTGTCTTAACACTGAGAAACACTTCATGTCGGTTCTCCTCCTAGACAAATAATTTGTCCATTGATAAAGACGAGGTCCACATCCTTCATTAACCTCAGGGTAAGCTGTAGCACACACTCACACTCAGTCAAGTTCCAGTGCAATCTCAGATCTTCAGGACGCAATGATTTCCCCAAAGAAAACTTTACATGAAATATGGGATGTGGTCAAACAGTTATGGACGATGAAACCTGAAAAGATAAATCATTAAAAACCTAAGAATTATATTATTTCAACTGATAATGACACTGATCCCCACCCTGCTCTCACAGCTGTTTACTTTTGTTTCCTGAACAGAATTATTCCTGATTTTCCTGGTCTAAGTGGGATTAGTCAGTCTTATTATTCCTCTCTGTCTGTCTCTACTAGAAAACCAAACAGGGCTATGGCGTGGCTCAGGCACTGGTGTATGTCTGTCTGCCCATACCCTTAACCTGTTACTGTGGTACCTGGCACAGTTTTTCTTGGGTCAGCCAGCACTCTTCCAGATACTACCTGGGCATGGCTGGGATTAGCACAGGCCAATAAGCAGAGTGGGTATGGGGGGACGTCACCACTTTTTAGGGTGAGGGGAAAAGGCTAACTGTATGAATTCAAGCTGTGCCAAGCCTCAGGCTGGAGAACAGCCTCCAGTCTGTTTTGTTTACCAAAACAGATTTAGTCACAATTGCATCCACTATTTGGAGACACCGTCAGTAAATCAGAAAAGCTTTGCTAAGTCATAAAACTTAAATTTCTGGGTTTTAATCCTTCTGCAAAATGAGGCCAACAAAAATTTCAGATTTTTTAAAGTAAGCAACAAATTTTATAGCACTGCAGATTCTTTCCTGCTATTAATAGCAGCCAACTGTGGCACATGAAGGCTCAAATACACCTCATCAGTGTTTTTAGACTTTTAGGTAGGGCATGTATATCACTCCAGATTGCTTGTACGATGGATAGAGAGGTGGGTTGCTCCAAAGGGTGTCACCAATCTTTTCTAGAGTAACTGAGAAGCCTACAGCAATTGAAATTCTAACTCAGCTTAAATAGGGTGAATCAAAGCAAAAGGGCACCAATATCAGATGTTCAACATATCTATCACCAGACTTCTAAATCTCTTTTTAAATGGCTTAGAAATGTATTTGTCTATGAAGTCATAAAGGATGCAGCAACTTTAAAAAAGCATAGGTAATGATGCATCTAACACAGTAGATTCCTGTAAGTTTTTGTTTGACACATTTTTTCTTAACAGTTCCAGAGAAGAGAAAAGAGAACGAACCACACATTAGCCCTGTAATATGGTACAGTACAGTACATGGATGCATTTCTCAAATAAAGGAGGTGTATGCAAAAGCTGACATTCACAAGTATGCAACTCATCTGCTGAGTGAGAGTACACTACATTGCAAAGAAGACACAGGGTCTTTGTATTTGTGTAGAACAACAATATATTGGACTATATATAGCATTTCCATTAGAAGCACTTTATGAACATCTACCAATATCCTCTTCCAAAACTTTTATTTATTTTTCTATTTTTAGAAACTCATTTTCTTGGATTCTGTTATGAAGTAATGGAATGAATCAATCTAAATTTCCAGGAGTAGAAAAACAATTTAACTGACAGTCATTACAGTAAATGACAAACAATGAAAATCAGTGTTTTTTCTTTCCCAAGTTTAATATAAAAATGGAACAATTCAAAGATAAGAGCTTATTGTATTTAATATCTAGTAATATAAGAAACTATATATTTTAAGGTATTTTTGTTTAATAAGCAGCTTCCTTGTTGTCTCATTCTATCAAAGAACTTCACAAATAAACCTTTGTTAACCAGCTGCCAATGCAAGTGCTTTTGGTTTATTTTATCTAAGTGATCACTCTTGAAAAAAAATAAAAGATGAATAATTAATTCTCTGGCCAGAGACTTTTGTCTATGGTTTTCTCAAAACTTGTTCTATCAGTCCAAATGTAGTGGTGAACTATGTATTTTTTAATGAGAGGTCCTGGAGAAAACCGAATCTCTTTAGTTTCAAAATTGCAATTGACTTAAAATATCTGCATCTAATTCTGCTCTTAATTAGTTTTTGCTAGTGTTACTCTGCTGAATTCTGTGCAGTGGTTCACAACGTGACCAGTGAAAAAAAGAGGGTAACAAAGGAACAGAGAGAGAGCCTTATTTCCCTCATGTTGAGACCCTTCCAGGACCCTATAGCATCATTGTCTCTATTTATCACAATTTGTCTGTGCCTTATTTTCACTTCATTTTCCAAGGTCCTCCTCAAAAAATAAATAAATCATGCTTTAACTGGTTTGTCACTCCACTGGATCCCTGAGATTTTTGGCTCATCTTTCAAGAATCCAACTGTAATCAACCTCAACTGTTTCCAATTCTCACAAAAAGATATCCAATTGTTCTTGTATGACTCATGCCTATTTGGACTTACGCTTCTATATGGCAATGCAACTCAGAAACCGTAACAACATAAGCAGGGGGTTGCACTCTATCTCTCCCAGCACACAGCCAGGTTTCTATTTGTGCTCGTTTTCCTTCTGTTCCTCAGGATGCCTGTTTTTTAAAGTAGTATTTTTATACATTCTGAAGAAGATACACTACCTACTACCTGAAGAGAAAACGACATCAGAAGCCAAATGAAAATATACAAGTCCATGTTTGAAAAGGACATTTCCTAATGGTCAGAATGTGACACTAGATTAAAATGCTGCCTCCTGGTTCATCTCCTGGCTTAGGTTAGCTCTCTGTGAAACTGGTTTGATTTTTTGAAAATTAATTTATTCATGTTATATCTGCACTGAAGTGAATTTACAGTATTATAAAAAAATCCATGTTTTGGTAAGAAAAAATAATTGAATTTGTGAAATGAGATGCCAGAAACTGCCACACATTTCCCCTTGTAGATGTTCCTTGTGACATTCCTTTTAATTAGAGGATTCACACCCACTTGCTCGATCCTGAGTTTGATGAAAAAAGTAGCAGGAAAAGAAAGGGACCCAGTCTAGAGCAATTGTTTTTATCTGACTTCATTCTGTGTGGAAGTGAAGACAGTAATACTAGATATGCAATGTCAGCTGATCCTAACAGCTAGTTTTGTTTGCTGGTGGCAATTTTCAGCCTTTGTAACTTGAAAAAAATACGAACACATGCCATGGGGACAGCAGAAAGTGCCTCCCTCCCCCTAGGATAACTCAGCTGTATTTGCAGTCCTGCTAAAAACTGTGGACACTTCAGAGCTCTCTAAATAATAACGCTTCAGACAACATCTTGGCATTATCCAAAGCAGAGAACGAAACAAATCCAGATTAACAGATCAGAAGTAGCAAACAGGGAATATTAGAATCTGTCTTGTTCCCCAGAAACTGCTGCCAAGAGCCTAGGTGACCCTTAGGAAGCTGCCCAAAACACCAGTGAGCTTTTCTGAAGTTCAACACATCACCCAGTTTTCACTTATCAAACACATCTACAATAATGTGTACTTTCATGAGCAAGGGAGTACTGCCAGAGAGGGACATCCCTTTTTTTGTGCTTGAGGCCTGTTAACTTCATCTGTGAGAAATGCTGTCTTTTTAAAAGATTATTTTTTAGATTTCTCAAACAATCTTTTTCCATGTAGCAACTGATCCACTGCTGCCACCTTCACTGCTGTATCAACTACCCAACTTCAGGGATGGCACCAGCAATGCTGGGAATCCCACCAGAATCAGTGGTGGGATTCAGATGGGACTGAAGGCGACTCATGGTAGGAATCCATGCAAGGAGTCATGACACAACTGCAGAGGACTTGCAAAAGAGTTGCTGTCATACTCATTTCTCTAACTTATGTAAGAAGAGGGATTCACCCACCTGGTAAATTGCCGACTTTCCTCATGTACTTCCATTTCTGTGCTTTTAAATTCATTCAGCTCTTTCCGTATTGCTGCCTAATAAACAATAACGATATACACAACTGTAAGAAATATGAATCTTTAAGAAAGTAGTGTTTGAGAGGAACCTGAGAGGCCCTATTCTTGCAGGTTCCCTTATAGTTCCCATTTTTCAGTCTCCCTTACTGTAATATACAGCTCTCACACATTTCTCATCATCAACGTGGACAACTTTTAAAAATTACAGCTATTCAGAGCAGCAATACACTACAAAGAAACCCAAAGCATCAAAACCCAGCAATGAACAAAGAAACCCCAGATCTACTGTAATGGGTAAACTGACCCCGTATTGAAATATGGCACTTGCTACAGACAAGAAAGGGCAAGGGCGTGGGTTACCTCAATAATCACCTATGAAGTAGGCAACCGAGAGGGTAGTGTGTGTCCAGGCACAGCCCTCAGGAGCTGGTGAGCTAGGCTGCCTGCACAGGCACTGTACACACAGCAGGGGCCTTGTATCTCCCCACTGGGGACAGGACCTCAGGAATGGAAGATGAACAGCATTTTTTAGTGGGAATTAGTCACTTAGTTGATTGGTTTTATGTAAAATTACATTAAAAACTTGGGACATTTCAGGCTAGTGTTTTCAGTTGACAGATGCTAAAGAACAGCAGAAATTCAGTGCACTTTATAAGTGACTTGTGGCTTAAATTAAAAGGGTGATAAGCAATTTACTTCAGCAAGTAATAAACAAAATTTCTGAACTATTCTAATATATACTACAAGGGCTTTTGATTCTATGCCATACACTTTCCTACCTTCACTGTGAAATGAAATTACAGTTCTTTTTATTCACTCTTTTCTTTCACCTTTTAAAATAAAAGCAGTATAATTTCATTAATCCTGAAGAAGTCTCATCTGGTGTGCATGCCTTTCAATGCAGAACAGACAAACAGCATGATAAAATTATAGCACTACCAGACTGCGGCCTCATAAATGAGAAACTTCATTTTAAGCAGAGGATGGTTCTGTTTAGCCACATCAGCATGCTTACTCAAGTCTGCTGTAAAAGCTAGGAAAGAGACATCTATTTCTGAGCACCAAATCATCAGCAAAGACACCAGAGCTCCAGCTCCATAATATAGTTACAGTGCAATTTTCTGCTTCCACCGGAATTAGAAAAATTCACTTCCTTGGGAAAAAAAGGGCAAGGGATTTTCCTGGCAACCTGCGGTCTTTGCCTTTCTGCTAAGGATCACAGAACCAGCCTTGGGCACCTGTTCATTACAAAACCAATTAAGATTAAAAACTGCTACCTTAAATTAGGTAGGAAACTCCACTGTTTGTCCTAGTGCAGTTTACCCTGGTTGGATCTACGTGAAAGTGAAGGTGCTGGGTGCTCTAACCTTCCACAGACTACGTGAGGACTGGAGAGCGCTCAGCAAATCCCAGAATCAACATCTGCAAACACTTCTGGGTACATTTTTAATGTCTCCACCTTGAGTTGATATGAGACTCTCCTTTGATTGTCAGATGAGCTGGCATTAATATTAAAATACATGTTGAAATAAAATCAGTGCTTCACAGTCCTTAGCTAAAAAAAAGTGGGTTCTTGTGCATATAATTTTTCATGCCAAACACATCTCATAGGATTTTCATAAAAGTTGATTCAGACCCAGTGCTAAAAGTGCCAGCACTTTCTGATACATAAATCCTACAGCTTTCCTTTTATGAAGTGGTATGGGAGGGAAATGGAAGAGTATTTTATGGTAATCTTTGAGCTGTTTTTTAAAAGAGAATCACAGACTTATTTGTCTCATCCTTTGCAGAGGAACTATTAACTGCAGTGTGTTTGGGGCAAACTTCCTAAGAAGGTGTGCTGCACGCATACGGTCAGCTCCTGCACTGACAGTTGTGGCCAAGAACCCTTAGAAGGATGGAGCACCTTTACCATTTCCACTTGAATGAGTTGCAAAAGTAACTCTTGGTGTCAGTGACGCAGCCTTCTGCCTGCAGAAACCTTGCCTGAATTCCACGGGTCGTTGCCTTCTTTGCTAACAGTGTGAACCTGGCACAGCAAGGCTTTAAAAATGCAACAAATTCTGGCCTGAACTGCCGTAATGGAGGTGACAAATATAGTCTTAATAGGCACCTGAGTGGGTTTTTTTAGCTGCAAGCAGTAGGTGCACAGTAGTACCATGACAATCTTGCTGCCTCCAGCAGACTTCATTTGTGATGCTGGCATCAAGAGAATGTAAACCAGAGGAAAGCCCCCCAAAAGTGACAGATGCAAGCATTTTCTTATAATCTACATTTGTCCCTTGCCTTGTCTGCGGGAGTTAACCTGGCCCAAGGCTTGTCGGCACGACGGTCGTAATCTGGAGAATCCGTGACCTCCACATACTCATTAAATCGAAGGATTCTTCTTGCTTGAAGTTCAGCCACTGTAGGCCTCAGGCTGAGCTGTAAGCAGGAGGCAGAAAATAGTATGTTCAATAAGATAAGATAAAATAAAATAAATAAAATAAAATAAAATAAAATAAAATCTGAGGGTGTGACGTAATCTCAAGAGAACTTTAATGGTATTTCTAAATAGGGTCACTTTCAGGTGTCTAAAAAAAGGCACCATCCTGGGAGCTCTGCACGAGAATAGGGAAGCAGCGCAACCTAATTTCTTCAATTATAAAAATAGTCTTTGTTGGACAGGTCACAGAGAATCGTGACAGTTATCTCTGGAATATTAACTGTGACTTTGCAACTGTCACACCATTTACCCCATGAGGCAGTAGTTTCTCCTGCACTGATGATTACAGAGTCTGTTGTGTTCAACTCTCCTATTGAAAATAAGCAAGAGGTGCCTGCCTAACTAAAAAAAAAAAATTTTAACATCTAGTAGACAGACACTCTGTCTTAGTAATTCTGATGCCAAAGTGTTTCAGTCACCTCAAATAACATTTGCTTTAATTAACTAAGGACAATCATATTATGGAAACTGTACTTCTGTAGAGAAGGGCAGACTAGGGAGAGGTATGGAAACACCACCCATCCAGTCCCAGAAAAAGCTCCCAAAGTCAGGGCAGCAGATCCATAACTACTTTATTTCCAGGGGCAATGAGCCCAATCTCACCTGCAGCAGCCCAGGCCACTGATGTGGCCAGAAGAATGGTGAAGAGTTTTCTTAGGGCCCACACTGCTGTGTTGCCCTCTCTGCTGCCCTAGGGAAGAGTGGATCTACAGGTGTGGCTGCCCTTGAACATATATGACAGCAGTGGTCATGCTCACAGAGAAAACGTGTCATTTCTCTCCCCTGCTTACATAGACAAATAATAAACATGACCAGACTCCATATGCTATTCCAGGTATGGGAAACTGGACAGGATGGAGTTTGGTCCAAGACGGACTTGGCTTGTACTACTTTTTAAGTAGATTTCTAAGCTGGGGGCATGACAGATAGATATTTGCAGCAATGTATACACACTGTTTTTTACAATCTTATAAAAATAATTCTATGTACACAAATACACAATACAAAAAACACATCATCACCTTTCTACTGAGTCTACGTTTTATTTCTCTTTTGGCTTCCTGTTCCTCTTCTTCATTCTTCTCTGTTTTCAGAAGAGATAAAAAGGAGTGAATATTAAAGTATTATAACTGCACATACTGTATTTCTCTTAGCTGAAACCTTCAGGACTTCAAGTCCTGGTTCATGCTTCCTCATATTTTTGGGTGATCCTGCATGTGTTGTCTTCTTTTTGCATTTTGTGTGCTCTCATTTCTTTTTCCTATCCTCATTTCCACCAATTCTGTAGACATCTTGAGTCACCACTGTAGCTCAGGTACACAGCAAAGAGGAGGCATCTGTAATTTCCTGCCTTGTGTAATGGCAAATAAGAAGTACCCTGAAAGAGCTGCCTAATGTTTCAATTACTTGTCCTAACATTAAAATAACTGTTGTTTTTACTTCCAACATGACACCTATTGACTTTAGAGTAAGAATCTAATTATTCACAAGGATCCAGGAAAAAGTTTGCTCTGAATATCTGAATCAGCCAAGTGTCCTCTGCTGCTACAGGACACAATGAATTCATGACAATTTGTTTCACTGACAGTTGTTACTGCAATTGGTTTTGTTATGTTTTTTTCTGATTTTATAATGTCGGCATATGATTCAGTACTCAAGCTCTCTTGGTTAAAGGCCACTAGCTAGATCAAATGAATGAGTATAGCAGAAAATGACATGCATTTTTTGAATGTATTTGGGCATGAGACTGAAATTTGCTTTTAACAAGTTTCTGTGCCAACCAAATATGATTTCACAGAATCATAGAATCATAGAATCATTATGGTTGGAAGGGACCTCCAGGGTCATCAAGTCCAACCTTTATCCCATCATATTCCTAACCATTAGACCATTAGACCATTAGACCATGGCCTCAAGTGCCTCATCAACCCGTTTTTTGAACACCCCCAGGGACAGTGACTCCACCACCTCCCTGGGCAGCCTATTCCAGTGCCTAAACACCCTCTCAGTAAAGAACTTCTTCCTAATATCCAACCTAAACTTCCCCTGAAATAACTTGAGGCCATTTCCTCTCGTCCTGTCATTAGCAATTTGGGAGAAGAGACCAACACCAGCCTCACTACAGCCTCCTTTTAGGTAGTTGTAGAGGGCAATAAGGTCTCCTCTCAGTCTCCTCTTCTCCAGGCTAAATAACCCCAGTTCCCTCAGCCGGTCTCCATAAGGCTTGTTTTCCAGACCTCTCACCAGCCTCGTTGCCCTTCTCTGGACTCGCTCCAGCACCTCAATGTCCTTCCCATCCTGCGGTGCCCAGAACTGGACGCAGTACTCAAGGTGCGGTCTCACGAGTGCCGAGTACAGGGGCACGATTACCTCCCTACTCCTGCTGGTCACACCGTTTCTGATACAGGCCAGGATGCCCTTGGCCTTCTTGGCCACCTGGGCACACTGCTGGCTCATGTTCAGCCGGCTGTCAACCAACACCCCCAGGTCCTTTTCCGCCAGGCTGCTTTCCAGCCACTCTTCCCCAAGCCTGGAGCGCTGCATGGGGTTGTTGTGGCCCAAGTGCATGACCCGGCACTTACCCTTGTTAAACCTCATGCAATTGGCCTCAGCCCATCGCTCCAGCCTGTCCAAATCCCGCTGCAGAGCCTCCCTACCCTCAGGCAGATCGACACTCCCACTCAATTTCGTGTCATCTGCAAATTTACTGAGGGTGCATTCGATCCCCTCATCCAGGTCATCGATAAAGACATTAAACAAGACTGGCCCCAAGACCGAGCCCTGAGGGACACCGCTTGTGACCGGTCTCCATCTGGATTTAACTCCATTCACCACCACTCTCTGGGCTCGGCCATCCAGCCAGTTTTTAACCCAGTGAAGAGTCCACCTGTCTAGACCATGAGCCGCCAGCTTCTGCAGCAGAATGCTGTGGGGGACAGTGTCAAATGCCTTCCTGAAATCCAGGAAGACAACATCCACCGCTTTTCCCTCATCCACTAGGCGGGTCACCTGATCATAGAAGGAGATCAGGTTGGTTAAACAGGACTTGCCCTTCGTGAACCCATGCTGGGTGGACCTGATCCCCCTGTTGTCCTGCACTTGCCGCGTGATCTCCCCCAAGATGAACCTTTCCATAATCCTCCCTGGCACCGAGGTCAGGCTGACAGGCCTGAGTGCCAGTGAAAATCACACTTAAAAAGGCACGTTCATACGGACCCAGCAGTTTTTTTATTTGATGTACTTTTTACAGAATATTATTTGCCCTTTCGGTCCACCTCGGATGGTTATATGAAAAGTTAACCTTGTTGTGGCTGAAATACCCCACACTGAGATATCCATAAAATTCTGATCCTGTTTTATTCATGGTTGGGGGCTATGGACTCCATGTTGCAGTTCAAGGCTAACTATAAATTTAAAAATTAAAATATAAATTTGTTCACTGTGGATGCAGCCATCCTGTATAGATAAAAAGGCAGTTTTAAATCCTGGTATAAACGGATTTGCCCTGTCTGCTATGGTCAGCTTGATGTGTTAGTATAAGCAACCTGGCCTCAGAGGACCTGTATCACTGGAGGCAACACTACGACAGGTCATCTTGTGGTACTTGCAGATTTCCTTTGTTAATTCAAAGGCACTCATATAAGAAGAACACAAAGGAAAGGGGAAAAGGAACAAATGATAAAAAAGAAAAAAAAGAAGGTTACAGTAGGAAAAAGGTGATGCCAGCCCAAGACCTGCTCTGTGAGAAGAGTCCAACACCAACCCCAGGCTTCCATCAGCAAGATGCAATTGCACAGGCTTGCTGCCAGGATGAGGGTGGATCTCGTGTTGATGGTGATTGTACTGACTTATTGAAATATGAATGCAATTTAAGGTTTATTAATAGCTTTTCTCTTAAAGGGTGAAGAAATAGATGGCCTGCTTCCATAGGGGAACTGTAAACTGACTAAAACTGAAGAACGGAGAGTTAAAGACCGGCCTACATTAAAAAAAATATTAATATATCTATCAATAAACAAGTTGGGTGCATTTATGACTTATGACTGCACATGAGAAGTCTTTTTATAACATATTCACCCAACAAAATCAAAAGCTCTCTAGTTGTTTTAGGACAGGTAAATTATCTGTAGGCTTTTGTTTAAACATGTTGTCTTTGCAATCAATAGGCATAGTAACTGAGGTAATTAGACACACACTATTAATTTGGGATTCCATTCACCTGGGAATTGTTTGACATAAAAAATTTTGTCCCTCCATGAACTGAGTTGCTTAAGTCTCAGAAATTCTCCAGAAGCAGACACAGCAGAAAAAATGCAACTGGATATATCACTGTACTGCCCTTTCCTTACTTTAGTTTGTAAAATACAGTCTTCATTATTCATATCCTGACATTTCTTTGCTACCTAAACCACTGTATCTCCTAAGAAGTAGCAATAAGATGCTTGATGTAAGAAATAGGGGCTCACACTGCTTAATTTGTACCTTAAGAAAAAACTACCAACAGCATTTGAAATACTGTTTTTCTGCAGTTTAGAGACGGATAAAGTAACTCAAAAGAGTTGATCTGGACATTTAGGAAGGTTGAAGGCTAGCTGCCTATCCCAAGCAGTGAAGCTACCTCCCTGTGGGCTGCAAACCCAGAGCGCAGGTGACTGCACGAAGGGATGGCTGGAGACAGAAATCCACCTAGAAATGGGAGATAAGCAAGCCCATCACCTAAGCTGCTGGGCAGATCCTGGAACAGGTCATCAAGGAAAGCTGGAGGGGATCGAGCCTGTGGTGAACAGTCTTCTGCATGAGAAGCTGAGGGCAGGACACGGTTTATCCATTCAAGTTTTCATTCCTCAGGAATAAATGGACTGAAATCTGGTGGCTGCTGCTAATATATTGAATCTATTTGGCAAACAGCCCTCCATCTATGGCACTAACTCATACTTAAAACACCTATTTTCCATCTCCAGCCTGCTGGGCAGAGTGTTGCTTTAAGCCTGGTGCTACAGAAACACTGCTCTGAGAGAAATTCCTACTAACAGTAACACCTACCATGTATTTTTGGTCTTTTAAGGTAAAAGTTTTGAAAGTCACCACGGCAAGTTAAGAAGATGTGTGGTGCTAAAAATAATGGGTCTGGTGCTCCTGCTTCCTTCAGGTGTTGTGGAAAATTCCAGCTGAAGTGGCGTATTTTGGCTGCAGGTATGAACTGACTCACTTGTCCAAACAGGAACACATTAATGCATAGGAACACACTTCTGACTGCTTTCCACCTTAAAAGCAGATCTAATCTGTGTGATGTGAAGAAAGAAAATATAAACACAGCATTCCCAGCTGCAAGTCCCCTCCTCAGATGTCCCGCTGCTGCTGTACTGGCAAAGGACCAGCCCAGCAAGCACCATTTGCCTGCAGGAGTCTCCAGTTAGATCCCAGCAAAACTACAGTTTCCCTCTTTTCCTCCCTGCAGCTCCTAGAAGGTCAAACTGGGATTTGACTCCTAACTGAAACAATTTTGTTTAGCATCATTTACGGTGGCCTTGGAGTTATACAATCCACAGGGCAAAGCAAAACAACCTCCCTGGCATCTATACATTATCACTCCTGCAACTTTTGCCATATTAAATCTGGTCACCTGTTCTGTGGGACATTTATTTTGTAGCAGAGGGGAAAAGAGGAGAGAGAATTCGTTCTGCCTGAGGACTGCTCTGTTCTTGACCAGAAAGCACTCCTGAAGCATAAAACTGAACTTTCCATTGTGTCCCTATGGGATCAGCTATGTTTAGACTTCTCCGTGGGCTTGCTAGGGAAAGAGAAAGAAAAGACAAACAAAGTTCTTGCCTCTTGCAGTGCTCTGGAATGCACAAAGCGGTTTCTCTTTCCTGGTTTTACAAGCAAAGATATCCATTAATATTCCCTAACTAGCATCAAGAGCTAAACCATGTTTTCTACAAAGCCAGTACTGGCAGGCATGCAGGTGCACAGCACAAGAAGTTCACTGTCCCTTACAAATAGAAGAAAAAATACAGTTATCTTAATTCAAAATTCCTGGAAGAATAAGAAGTTTCTTTGCCATAATGCAATACTATAAATACTACTGGCTCAAAGCCAGTACACAAGAAACCTGTCTTTATTAAAAACACAGGGCTTTATCTATTACTTCAAGTGGACTCTTGAGCTATCAGAACTTTGTTTTAGTGTGGGAAGACTAGGAAGTCTGGATAGTTTTATCTAAATTGTTTTTACAGAAATCCGCCTTCAATGTTTTGCGATTGTGCTCAGTCACAGGGTTTTCAGTAACTGGTTTATCAAGGAATATTATCAAAACAAAACTTATTGCAAGACAGATTTCCTCAGTAACTGGAAATACAAAAAAGGAAAAAATATGCACTTTTTCTGAACCTCTTAAAAGATTTGGGCCAAACTTAATCCTAAAATAAACATTGAGACCTTTACCACCTAATGTAACCTCAAAGTCTGATAAATATTACCCAAAACAATACTTTCCCTTAGCTGCAGTTTACACACACACAATAATATAAACACTTCTCCCCATCCACTGCTTAAAAATAGGGGGAAGAAAGCTTTATGAAAGAAGTCCCAACTTATTCACAAAAGCTGCCTACAACAATAAAGGCATTTAAGAGATGTAAACATTTTCAAATGATCCACAGGAAGGGAATGTAATAGTTTTGATAAATAATATGACTGCCTTAAAGCTGAGAGAGAACTTGCACCCTGACAGGGCTGAGTCAGACTGTCACCACAACTGCTGGCTTGCTTCGGTTCGCTTTGCTTTATACAGATCACCATCAGCTCAAAATATTTTCTATCTTGGTAATGAGCAAAAAGCAGTTTTGGATTCTCCATGTGCTCGTCAATGACTCTGCAATTTTTTGTGATTTATAATGCTGCTTCCCAGCCTTCACTTCTTGCTCTCCCTTGCCTCTTTAAGACAGCCCCCAGCAGCAGGGGAGGACTGCTGGAGGTATTGAGTGCAAAGCCTGGTAGGCTGCCAAAAGCTTAAAGTAAACAAGCTGAAACAGGAGAAGAAATCTATTAACTGCCTTCCAGTCTCGAGCTACTTACTGCAAAATCAGTGAACGGAATAAACAATAGCAAAAGGGATATTAAATACATCACAGGTTTGTTGCTAGATCAGTTATCTTGAGATTAGCCAGACAGAGAGGGCAGTAAGGGAGCCCAGCTGCTGCCCCCAGCTCAGTGACCATAACCTAGCCCACCAAAGATGTCTTGAAATTACCTTTCTTGCATAGCCCAGAATGAGTGGTTTGTCATATAAAAAATGTCCATATTTCAAATTTTATCTTTATTTACCTATGCAATCTGTAAGTCTGTTCACATTATGTACCGGACAGGAGTCCCTTGAACCCTTTCCTGTGCACCGTAACGCATAAGCTGTAGCTTCCCTTTTCAATAAGACATGACATTATTTGGCTTTTGACAGCTCAGACAACAGCAGCAAGATTTCATTAGCATGGATGGTTGCCTGAAAGCCAGTAATTGCTACATCTCCTTGATTTGCTGGCCTGAGCAGGTGACAGAGTGATCAGTCTATGGACTTTGTCGGGTAAACAGCCCGTTTTCTCTTCTTCCATTACCATGCTGTGCACCAGGGTTGCACCAACAAACTCCCAACTTTTCTGAACAACTGTTGGAAAGTGGCATTATGCCTGCTCTTCCAGTTACATCAAGAGCAGAAAGTTCTTATACCTTAAGAATAGATAATTTTTAAAAATTTGTTGCTATGTGTAAAATGCTTCCATGTGCATTTTCTTCATTTGTTTCTTCTACTTAAGCATCAAATACTAGCTACCCTTGCAGAACGAACACAGAGTTAGAGGAGCGGGGCATGACAACTGTTACAGTATGTGTTTAGTTAACATCCATATTATGGAAAGATTCACAAAGGAAGACAAAAAATGCCTGTTCTGAAGTGTTTGCCAGCCTAGGAACAAACCAAAATAAGTAAATGGGAGAAGAGGTACAGAGGGTAAACATCCAATGTATTTCATTCCTTTGCCCCTGACTATTTGAATTATAGACTTAAATTTTTAAAGAGGGATACTACGGAAGGATTTAATCAATAGGAAGATACTCAGTGAGAAAGTCTCATACAAGTTTCAGTACAGATGTCAGAAGTGGATATGAAGGCCAGCATGCTGAAGTAGTTGACATATACCTATTCACTTTCCCCTGAGCGCTTCACCTTTCCTCTTTCTACTCCACCTTCCAACCTCTGCCCTTATACCCCATCTGTGCTTCTTACTGATATTCCCTCCTCCTCATAAAAATTAGGCAGAAGTTTAACCAGCCTAGAACTATTTCTAAGGGGTATCTAAGTCACTCCTGGTCTTTGGGACCAGCTTCAAGAAGTGGGATTGAGACAAGCAAAATTCAGCATCTTGAATATATGCAATTTTCACAGCTACCATTACAGGTTACTATATAGATCTGGTGTTGACACATTATTTTCTAGAACACAATTTCTCACCAGTTATGGCTCTAACACTACTGCAACAATGACAGGCTTCCATATGAATCCAATATATGCTCACTTTCTAAGTAAATACTATCTGAAACCCGAATAAAATACTTACGTTTTAGGATATTTCTTTGCTCTAGCTCTTCAGTTGTAGGCCTCTGGCTAAGTCTCCTGTGAGAACAGAATAAGTGACTGATTTAAAATCAGATCCAAATAACACATTATGATCTGTAATACAGCTTCAAAGGTGTTTCTCATATGGCCATATTATTCCTTGCCAGCAGAGGCATTCAACAACACAGATAATTTCAAGACACAGTTGTAACAACTGTACATGTAAACACAATACTGAGTGGCCATTTGTTTTAAAAGACGTACTACTGCCACTCAAACACATAAATAACTGATATTTGCATAGTATTACAAAAATTGCACCAGTAAATTTAAATTCATTGTTTACAGGTAGAATTTTATGAAATAGTTTATAAACCTTTTTTGTCCTCAAGCACCATAATTATGATAAGTTGTGCAATCATAAGATGATTCTCAGATTTTTAATTCAAATCTTATTATTTAAAAAAAACCCATACCACAATATAAGCTGTGTATCCCTCACCGATTTGTATGCACAATATGATTGGGAGTTTTAACTGAAGGTTAATTTTATTTAGCTACCTATATATAACAACTGACATTAAAAAAAACAAACCCTGAGATATTAATTTTCTGGTTTGTATAGTGGAGAACATGGTTGATATTGTCTCTGTGTTTACTAAACAGGTTCACTTGCTCACTTGAGAAAAGGAGCAAGAGAAATTTCAGCAGTAAAATTAATTTTGCAAATGTGTTAAAGATAGATGCCTCTCTGTCCAGCAAACTTCACATAGTTCACTACAGATTATCTTCAGCCTCTTGAAACCCATTTCATGCAAACCAAGCTTGGACTTTCACATTTGGTGAGGAAGATGGGCAGGTTTACCCCAGGTGACCGGCCCTTGCTGTAGGAAGTCCAAGGCTGGGACCTGACCTGACCCTGACCAAACTATGGGAACAGGTTTCCCATCAGATCTTGATGCTACCGAGTGCTCACCACCACTTTAACAAATTGGTGTCAAACTGACATGCAAGGAAGTCATCTCCTGCCACCAAAGCAGAGCCGAGTGGGGAGCGTGCTAGCTTCCCAAGAGAACCAGCAATGCCACTGCACAAGGAGCTCAGGATGGGGACCGGAGCAGCTTCCACAGTTCAAGCCCCCAGGGGAGCACCAACAAGCAGGATGTGATTACTGGAGCTGGGATTCAGTCAGGAAAGCAGTGATAACAACCACACTGCTTTATTAGCAGAAGAAAAATGATCATTGGGCTCTACACAATAGATGTGTCATTCTTGCAGTTAAGGGATGAAATAAATGACTTAGCCAGCCACCCGATCCACAGAGCAACTCAGCTCATTTTCCAAGTCCTGATGCAGGACTTCCATAGTCTGTACTGGAGCAGTACCGCTGGACTACCCAATATCCAGAAATCTCAAAAAAACCCCACAGGACATCCTCCAGATCTGCTTGGACAAAATTTCTGAGCACAAGAGAAACAAGGGCAGGTCTGGGAAAATCCCAGACATGTTATTATTCTCAGATATCATGAAAGCCAAAGTGAACATTCATGAGGACTTTTTTCTAAAAAGCTTGTAAAAATGCAAGTGAAAATTAGTCTGTTTCATGTGATGTTCTCAAGTCCAGGAAGAGAAAGTAACATTTATTCCAAAGCAGTTAAATAGTATGAGAGAGACATGTCTTAGAGGTGAGCACAGTAAACCTCTAAACACTGACCTACAAAGTCAGCCTCCCTCTATTTCATTTGCTGGAACCAGCATGTGAATAATTAAGGGGTTAGAGAGCAGGAGGAGGATGGGGAAAGCCAGGAGGGGCAAACATGCACAGGCATGCTCTGTGTGTCAGGAGCCACTACTCCATCCAAGATGGGGATATACAAGTGCAAGACCCTGCTAACCAATGAGAGAAAAAGCTTGAACCGCGGCGCTAATTATTCTGGAGTCATTCTTATTCTCATCCTCTTAAAAAAACCCAAACAAACAACCCCAAACCCTCAAAGCTCTTGGATTTGTTTCTTGCAGAACAAAAATGCATTGTTGACATTTCAAAGTTTTTTTAAAAATGAAAATACTGTTTTCCAGCCAGCTGTACCACAAAGATCCCACACCACACACTGGTCTGCATTTAAAACATGAACCCAGTGTTCTTCATTCTTTACCTCCACCTGGTGAAACCACATTCACCCTGCCACTGATACCTCACTAGCTTCGTTCCAATCTGATGTCTGATTTCCTGCCTCTCCTCTTCAGATGTACGCTGCAAGATGTTTTTGTCTTCTAATTCTTTCTTAGATGGTCTGTTGCCAAGTTTGATAGCAAGAGTATCCCTGCGACGAATTTTACTTGTCAAAGAGCCTGAGGAAAGAAGGAGGGTAAATTTAGTTAATTTATGCTCAGGTTGCAGACACAAACTCTGAGTAAGAACTTCAATACCTCCCCAAATATGTTCCCATATGCAGGAAGGGAATTTTAATTAACATCAAAAGAAAAATAGTTTTAGTTCAGTTCATAACAATAAAAAGCTGAAAGGCTTGGATGAAAAAGCTACCAGCCAAAGTGATAGAGCAGTTTTACAAACAACACTTGTGAAGTGATAGGATAAAAATGACAAATCTACACTTAAGTCTCTTTGAAGTCTGATACATTACAGGTTGGTTTATTTATCTACTTAGTATATATAACAACCTGCTGCTCTTTCTCTTCAGCCTTAAATGGTTTAGTCTCATTCTCTCATCTTTTCCCTCATTCTTTCATTTTTTTTTTAGTCTAATACCACTTAGTTCTTGTATAAATGTTTTACTCTTTAACTGATTTCTAAATTTAAACAAAAAATACAGTTTAGAAAAGTGCTCTGTGTGCTTGTAAAGTAACATAGGCAGGAACCCCCAGGCACTGAAGCAATCCATTTATCTGTAAAACAGATACAGCCTGGACAAGGACCATGCAATTTTTGCCAGCATTAGCTTCAGCCAGCTGTGCAAGGAAGAGTATTTTCATGGCCTTTAGTCCTTCCCTTGTCTCCTGATATTCTGATTGAAGGAGCTACCTATGTCCTAGGCTGGTAGGTTTTCATGATGTTAGACAGTCTGGTAAGACCACAGGTTCCCCAATCACTTCTCATAAAACACTGTGCTGCTGTCTGAATACTCAAATTTTTGGTTGCTACCACTTTGGATCATATTCAAACCAAACACAGAACTGCAGAAGACTTCAGCCTCTCGAGCTAGCTGGCACTTCACCTTTTGCAGCACCACTGTCCAAGGAAAAACCCAGAAGTTCATTTTCCTCTCACCCCCTTCGATACACAGCACTTTCATGTTCAGACCTTCTTCACTAAGCACAGTGAAGCACCTCCTCCTGAATGGCTGTGGCAAGGCTCCCAAGCCACTGTTTGATGGTCATTTATTCTGACATAAGGCCACCCTGCAGGTAGTAGGGATAAGGTTGCCTTGTTCTCTACCCCTCACTGTTGTTGCTGCCACCTCCTTTGCTCCAGCAAAGGTGCAACCACGTGGTGAGCTGGATCAGGGAACCGATTCTACTGAAAATCAGCCACCGCTGCAAGAACAAACACGAGCACTGGCCTGAGGGAAAAAGGAAGCTGGGAGCACGGATGAGGCAGAGGGTGGGCAGCACAACCCCTTTCAGCAGCAGCAAGGACTTCTGCCAAATGATGTACGGTGATGATACAGCCATGACCCCAGATGACATTTCAAAGCTGTAAAATTAAGAACTAATCCACTGTCACCTGCTTTGTCTGCTAAGGTGCTCCAGTGCTTAAAAATATGCTGATCAAAGAGGAACAAATGGCTTTCAGACAGTGAAACTGCTGACTGATGGGCCTCCTCTGTTGTCCACCCCTGCTAGTTACTCCCACAAGAAACTCTGGGATTTCTAGTGCAATTCAGTTGAAAGCTACACTGGTGCTTTAACAGTAGAGGTTCATGACACGGGCAAGCCAAATCACTGGCTCGCTGAAGCCCTAACGTGGAGGCCTTGTTCCATCCTCACATTCTCCTGAACCAGCTCCTTCCACCTCCACTCCCATCCATGCAACACTTGATCTTGCTCCTACCATTGCACAGGCTGACAGCAGTTTTCTGATCACAGCTGTCTGAGAGAAGCAGGACACTCATTTTTCAGTAGCGGTAAAATATTAAATCATCTAAAATCATCCCATGCAGCCACATCCTCCTCTCTTGACTTTGCACTAGCACGGGTCAGGCATGCTCACATACCACAGTGTGCAAAAAGGCAGCCTGCAACTTCCCAGCAGGTTGCCCTGGAACAGAATCACCTGTGGATTGATGTGCTTGCTAGCAGTTTCACTCCGAAGTCTTCGCTCTCCAGAAGGCCACAATTCAAGGAGGCACCTGCACAAACTCTCACTGTGTGTATATGTCTTTGGACTACACTCAACTAGGAAGCTCCAGTTAGCAATCCGGACGCAACCACAGCAGCTTAGCAGGCTCTCTGAGCCAGCCCAGGCCAAACAGGTATATTAGATAAACCCAAAAGTGGCCACCCCTTCCCAGTACACCCTTTTTGTCAGGGGCTTACTTTCAGCACTTGCATTATCCTCATCGTCATCATCATCATCATCTGTGTACAGTATCGGTCCGTCAGAGTCCGAGTCGCTGCTGTGGCTCTCTCTGCTACTTTCACTCTCAGGAGGGGCAGCAGTGTCAGAAGCCTCTTCCACCAGTTCAGAGTATGCCTGGTCAGGTGCCTCTGCTTCCTGGTCTTCTTTGGTAGCCAAGCTGTTAATTCAGTGTCACATTAATGAAAGAGGCACAGAACACAAGTGGGAGACAGACTGTACAAGCAAATATGAAAACAAAAGTTCTGTTACACAAACTAACTTCTCTCTTTCAAAAATCACATATATAAAGTATGCATATGTGTATATATATCTGTACATATGTATGTTAGGAAAAAAGATGCAAACAGTCTGAAAAGATGTAGTGAAAAATCTTTATAAATTAAAATACTAATTATTTTTCATTTCTTGTGGGATGGGACCAATAGTACATAAAAGCTACTAAGAAGAGAAGAACAGCTCACAAAGCTGGGAGTGAGAGAAGCGAGTCGGAGAGCAGATGGGAGTGCAAAGCTTCCTGTTCTGAAGCCTACCTCTATTTATTGTAAATACAGTTTTACTGCTATTGAGTCCAAAAAGTTCCTGTCCATCACTGATGAACATGGAAATCAGCAGCAGAGTGCTCTCTGCCTTGGGAAAATCTTTATATAAAGGAAGGGTAGAACAAGGGGAGAAGCAGCACAGGAACATAATTCTGGCATAGAGATACCTGCAAGAATTTAAAGGAAAGTCTCTAGGCCATTGGCATCTGACTATACTCTCTTGGGTTGTTATGAAAGGTGCTGGTTCTCATGGCAGGGAAAAGACAGACTAATAAATCAGTTTCTTTTTTGCTGCCAACTATGTTGCTTAAAAAATACAATAATTATGACGTTGCTCTTGACTAGAGTTTATATTATCTGAGACTGAGGCAAGCTATTAGGCAGTGACAGACCAAGCATCTACTAACCAAAGCCTGAAACTGTAATTTTCAAGTCTGCAAGTAAATTCAGCTATTGAATTGAGAGCTTTTGCAGTGAGATATTTAATGATATCCACAAAAAAAGTAAAACCTCCTTAGTAATTCAGCATAATTTCTTGCTTGCCTTTATGAGAGAGAAATGAAAGTGGTGTCAGCTACTATCTGAACTGCTGGCTGCAGTGGTCACACTAAGCCATACAACGATGTAGGAGACAGGTTATGAGCAATGACCTTCTGGGGAGACATGAGGTACTGCAGGTGAATGGCTCACAGATGCTGGCAAAGAACAAATTGTGCTGGGATGCAACACTGCCCTGGGCCTCCAAGAAAAGGACACAAACTGTTATCAGTCAGCAGAAGAAACAGAAGAGATCCCCGTGTGTCTACAGAATCCCTTACGATCAGGCATATGGCTTCCTTGGCAGTGGGTATTACCACTTACCCATGACAGACATACGTTCTTACCTTTTTGTGTGTTCTCCACTAGCATCTGGACTGCTGTCTAGGGCCATACCGCTCAGGCTCTGGTCTCTCCCATGCTCAGTCTGGAGAAGAGGTTTAGTATCTGATCCGGGGATGACTGGCCCTGCCACGCAGACATCAGACACATCTTGGGCATGTGAGGAGACAGCGGGCTGACTGGCTGCAGCAGGGAAAGGAGGTGGAAGTGGAGGTGGGGGAGGCACGGTGGTGGGAGGAGGGGGGACAACCAGCTTGCTTGCTTGGTCTGCGTCCTCTGTTTCAGAAATTACTATGGAAGGTTGCTCAGGCTCAGGTTTTTCTGCCTTCGCTTCCAACCTGCTGGCTGTGGCACATGAGGAGGAAGAAGCAGCCCCATCCGGTGCTGTTCGTGGGGCTGACTGTTTCCCAGGTTTTTTCTTGCCCCTGGGAGTCCCTGATGTGCCCGATTTGCTGGAAGTCTCCTTAGAGGCTTTGGGATGAGATGATATGGACGAAGGAGATGGTGATGAAGAGGACTTGGAGACTGGTGGTTTTTTTGCATGAGAGGAACTAGCTAAAATAGGAAGAGATAAAGCATTTTACAGTCTTGTAATGATATGATTTTTGTTCTGTTCTTTCTGCATGGATTGACGTGTGCTGATATTTAAAAAATGAAAAAATTACACTTTATATTTCTACAATCCTCCATCTATATGCTTGAGACGAATAAATGTTGCAGTTCAAATTTCATCTTTGAGATGAGAAAAACTGAAAAGATGAATCTTGCTCAAGAACAGTGGAGGGCTTCAACCTCACAAATGGGTGAGAGTTTGATTCTAGCATTCTGTATTGGCCCATTATAACTTGTCTGGACATCATCTAAAAGGTTCACTACTTATTCCAAATGTGTTTAGTGCCCCATCTAAAAAATATGCTACCAGACAAACTGTCTGACTTTTTCTATTATGTGAATTTTTGGACTGAGCACTAGACTACCACCATGATTTTCCTTATGCTTGCCAATGAATGCCTCAGAGCCATTATGGGTATCAGTTAACTACCTTCCACAATGTTATTGCAAGTGATGTGCCCCTAGTTAATGGCAAGCAACAGAGGACAGCAAAACAAGATGTAATTTCAACTCCAGCTGGGCATGTCCATAAGACAGAGGCAGAAACCACTGATCTCACTCTGCACAAATGATCTTCAGAAGGCAGGAGGCACTGAAGGCCTCCTGTATATACTGGAGGTCTTCGTATTACCGGTGACCAACTCAAGCAGCCTTGAAAACGTAGTGACACAAGGATTTCATGCTAGCTGCACTAGCTGGTCAGTGATGTTGCTCTTTCATCCTGTGATACTTACTATATTGACACATATGTATCAATGCCCAAGTCTGCAAGAGATTTCAGCTAGCCTGCATGCCCATGTGCATTCCAGTCATGTTTCTGATGGCTGTGTTGATGCACCCATCATCTGGACTGGGAGCTTCAGACTTCTGACTTTCATTTAAAAAGCAATAAAAATGACAACCATCATAGCAATTCAGTCCTTTTCATCAAAATGCATGCACCACAAACACTTCTGCTGTAGTAAATATGCATTAACCTCAAGAGAACAAATGAAAGCATTAGAAAGCTACACAGCAGCCTTGCGGCTAAGCTTACCGAGTAAATCAGAAAGCTGTAATAGAAATCTGCTGAAAGGTCTACTTTACTTACAAGCATTTAAATAAAAACAAAGCCCCAGCAGATTAGGATGGAACCAAAATACAGATAATGGCCATAATAAACTCACAATATAAAAACAGCTTTCACAATGAGACTGTTCTCAGTCTCAAAGAAGATGGAAAATAATTGAGAAGACACATTACACCGTTCTCTTCTATAGCTGAGTGTTACCATTTGTAAACATTTAGAGTGCTGTGAGGCTTTCAGTACATCTGGAAAAATCTGCAGAAACTCCTGACTTCAGGCAAATTACAGTCCCTCTGTGCTGCAAGGCAAGTGTAAAGGGCACAGCACAGAATCTACTGGCACTGCACTCATCATCCACACCGTATAATAGGCACTGGTTTGCAATTGCACTGGAAATAGATGGTGGCTCCAACCTCCATATTATTTAGCAGAAACCTTACTGCATGAGTGGACGGTAGTAAGAAAGGGTTCTGATTCTGATCCAGCAAAGCACTTAAACAGTTTCAGGCTGGAGGTCAACAGAACCAGTTACATGCTTACACTTAAGACCACCAGCATTATACAAATATACAGCCACGCTATAACTGTTGCTGGGAAAATGTCAAAATAAGTTTCCATTGAAAAAACCCTTACATTATTCTCAGAACCTTTCTAGACCTGCAATCAGATACAGCAGCTTGAAAGATTTCTCTCAGGGAAAATCCCCCCTACATTTTCATGTGGGTCAAAAGTGCTATTGCTATTGTTGCTTTTGACTGGGCTGGTTGACAATTTTCTGTCATGCCTCTTTTTCAGTAGAAGATTTGAATTTTGTTTAAATGAAAAATTTCATGGCTGTTACTTGTCTTTTGGCACATATCCATACTTACATTTAAGTCCCCACTTCTTCCAACTCCACTATTTCAGTTTGGAAACCTGCTGTGGTGCCCTCAGAAGAGCCACAGCTCAGTGGCTCGCACTCCTTTTCTCCTTCATGGGATGGGACCACTGGCCACACGCATTGTGTCCACTTTCACTGGAATCTGATAAAACTCTGTACTAAATACTGCGCCTGATCAGACCTATTTATTAAGTATTCCCCTACTTGAAATGAACACAATGTATCTAATGTTGGAAGACATTACCAGCAGAGTATGTACTATTTTATATAAGGGATATATTGATACATTTTATATCCATTTGGACTCAAGCATTGCATAAAATTTCAGCAAGGCTACTAAAAGACAAATATGGAATCTGAATGTATTTTAATTTAAGAACTGAGATACCCGAGAGCTTGTTATCAACCATTGGTCTAAACATTTCTGTATGTGATGGGTTGTTTTATTTCTGTAAGGGCTGCTGTTAGAAGGTTCCTTCACCTGGAAAGAAGTGAGTTTTCCAGCTGAATGTGAAATACAAGCAGAAAATTCTGGGTTTTCAAAATATTTATTCTTGTGGTTGCCTGATGTAGTAGGGACAGTTAATACCAAGATAATGGACAATTTATGGCAAAGTTCTTATTGTAACTCGAGCAGTCTTGCACTGTTTTCAAACAGTCCTCTTCTGTGTGCGTCAAGTACAAAACGTGCCAAAATGTACAAGCTACGAAGAAGTATACGTGGAGAAACTGGAGGGACTGAAGGGCTTTAAAAGACTGACAGAGGATAGAAAACACAAGGCTTGTATAAGTTGGCCAATGCATACAGTCCATTCATCATAATACTGCTTGCTTTCAAATGATATTTGGATGTTTTCATTTAGGTCACAATCTAAATTGCAACCATTCAAAATTGAGATCAGTACCTTAAGTACAGCTACTTATAATCTTTAATCTAGCATCACTACTGAATTTCAGTTTGAAAGTGTAGTGATAAACACATCTGCTATGTGCCTGATGATGGACATTTTCCATTTCCAGGGTGTATTTAGAATCACAGTAAGTCATCAAGCAGCTCAGGGAAGCCTGGCCATTTCTAATGCATTGGGTTTTTTGCAGCTAAAACAACTGATACTCAACAGTCTTTAAAGATGTCTTCATGGCTTTATCCTTTACCTCTTTGAGATCTTGTAACCTTGTCAAATTAATCAGAATTAATCAGGATATTTCCAGCAGAAAACTACAGCAATACCAAGGTAGTTTGGCTTTGAGACAACTCATATGTTTAATTTCAGAAGTCACCCTCTTCCCTGCTGATTCTTCAGTAGTTCTCCAGGTCATTTTATTGCCAGCACTCACATCTGAGCTGGGAATATAGTCTGATGTGTGTGGTGCTGTGCATACGTTCATTAAACAGCAAAGTGTTTTGTCCACTGTCTGGAGTGTTTGCAGACAGCAGAACCAGAGCTCAGCGGGAAGCTAGCTAAAAACATCCGTGGCATGCTCTTTAGTGACACTGCTATGTACAAAGGCAGAAGTTATCGTAAGACCAAGCTGAGCACCCCCATGCACATGCACCCACCATAACTGGCACTGCCTGTGCAGTACTCACCAGCTTCTCGATTTGCACTGTGACTTGTTGGCTTAGGCAGTGGGAGAGGAGGCTGCTTAGCAGGACCCTTTCCCTTTTTTTTAGCATGAGGTGCTTCATTACTCTTATGGCTGGTGGTGGCGGAAGCAGCAATAGCATTTTTTGGTGGTAGTGGAGCTTTTTTAGATTTAGGCTTGGGCTTGGGTAGTGGTGGAGCATGGGATGCCGGTATTTCTGGGCAGTGATCAGCAGTGCTCTCTATGGATAAGAAAGTGAACAGAAGCCAACTGACACAGACATACACCATGAACGTTCAACAGCAAGCCTGACAACAATGACTACTTTTTGCTGCTTGAGCTCTTGGGAATCAGGAGAGACTTCTTCATCTTCCGCCTCTTACTGAAGTATTATCTCAGAAAAGAATTACTGTTAGTCTCAATTCAAGTCCTTCTCATGGAAGATTTTTGCCCAGCACTTCTCTCAGCCTCAACTATTCTAGACCTCTAAGAATCATCCTTAACATTCAGTATCCTCACTCGACTGCTGGCTGCAAACTAAACAAGGGAAATGCCATTTACTCCTCTAACAAATTCCCTCTGCTTCTTTACATCCCTCTGAGATCAACAGGCTATAAAACTCAGATTCATGTGAATCTGGATGTGCACAGGGGCATGGGTTCAAATACGGTTATGCAGCAGAAATTTTCCCCTGATGCAACTTATTCTCCTAAGCTGCAGGCTGCTTGCTCATAGCAACATTATTTTGGGCATCTTCCCCAGGGTATTTCTACTCTTCAGAAAGAGATGACGCTAAATCAAATTGGATATCATTTGCCATGGGAATGCTCTCCTCTCCTGCAAGCTCTCTGGGTACTGTTATAAGATTGAATTTTCAAGAATCAGCAGTTTCTCAGTCAGTGGGAATTTGGACTGTATGTGCACTGTGTCATGCAATAGGAATGGCTCTGTAGAGTGAAAGAGGTAGCACTGAGGACCCCACATTCACTACATGCATTTCAGAAGACTTGACTTGGACTAGCTTCAGGCTAGTTCTGTAGATTGCATGCCCAGTAGTGGTGCAAGCACAAGTTTCTGAATGTGTCTTCTGGCTTTGGTTTCATCCAAAAGAAACCTGGCTTGTGTACTCTGCGAACCAAAGAAGGGTACATGGGGATGACCAGGAAATTCACTTCAGAAGTGCACTCCTAATGACAACTGTAATGTTAGTGTAGGTGAACTGTTTATAGCCAACAAAAAATTTTGCAACATAATCGCTATAGTTGCAACAGCTAAAGTTCCCAGATGGGAATCTTTACATACACATATATTCAAGTACACCAACTCTGTGCCCATTCGGTCTCAAGATAGCCTTCCCAAACCTTCAAGAAAAAGGGTATTATAAAAGCAAGAGTTTTTATATGGGCTTTATTTGCACGTTACTAAAAACTACAGTGGCTGGGGAAGAAAAAAGCAAAGCAAATATTGCAAGGACTTATATCAGTCTCTTACCACTCGAGAGAAAACCAATTTATTTCTTGCAGTATGTTCCTATTAGAGCCTCACTCTTAGACACATCAAATGGCCATTCCTGGATCTCCTGTCTGTTCCCTGCTTTATTCCTTCCCATGTAAAAGATTCCCAAGAGATAAGCAGCATCTTTTAATTTTAAGATTAGTAGATGAAAAACAAATAATGTGTTGGACAATAATGACATTCTTCATCTCAGCAACAAAGCCTTTTCAACCTCTAGCTTAAGGCTTGTTAACACAAACCTAATGCATCACCTGCAGTTATTAAAAGCAACATGCACACATATGTCTCTCCATGAACTGAAGGAACTAATATTAACTGTCCAGTGTCTTCCTCCTTTACTTCCAGTTCATTATAGACTAATATGTTTTTGCTAATATTTTGCAAGAACGATTGCATAGCAAGCTTTTACAACTTTCAAGCAGATTCTTTCGAGCACAGATTATTGTACTGCCTTTGTGTTTTCCAGAGAAAGAACTCTGGACCAGAAAGTCTTTGGAAGAAGAAAGAAACATACATAAGTGTTACATACGGCTCTCCTTTTTTACAGAAAAAGCACGTCCTTGTGAAACGCTACCTACCTTCATTCAAAGCTGAAAAACTGATTTAATTCTGAAAAAGCAGAACGTTTTAAAATTTTAATTCCATTAATAACAAAAATAGCAAGAGAAGATAAGATTTAGTATTTTGAAGATCTTGAAGGACACGATGATCAGAAAGAATATTAAGTGTAAACAATTCTTTTATATACCTTTTACTTATGGATCCAGCATGCTAAAATATTATTTACAAATGTGAAAGGATTTAAAACTTGAGTACTTTTACACGGTTATTGTGTTTTGTTTCCAGTCATTTTAGCAGAGAAAATAGTAAAAAGAGAATGATAACCTAGTAAAAAGAAATACACCATTCACCATATTCTAAAGTAATACAGTTCAATTATTTATAATCTCAGACAATCTACATTAAACTATATAACTGATTCAATAATGTGTATTAGAATTTATCTTCTGATTCAGGAAAAAAAGCACAAAATATAAGGCTAAAGCTTTACTTAGTTGCAAATATACACATCTTAGTGACAACCAACTAATAATTTTCACATTTTCTTTAGAGAAATATCTAAAAACTATAAGTGAAAAACAAAACTGGAACAGTTTATTCATATAAAAGTTCTTGGTTGCACACTTCACTTGTGATTAAAACTGGGAATTTATGTAACATTGATTTTAACCAAAATACCTTGCCATCACTGGGATTATCATCTTTATCTAAGACAGCTCTTTCCATACTGTTATATATATCATGCCAAAGACTGGCAGACTCTTTCTGCCCAGCAGCATCCTACTAAGGAACTGAAGGCCAAAGCTTCTCTACCCCAGGATTTTGTCATACAGTACTGGTATTTTTGTTTCTACAGCTAGAGCAGTGACATGATACTGGCTCAGGGAAAACCAGTAGTGCTGCAGCACAAGCATACAGTCTACATCCACTGCAAAGTACTCTTCTCTTGGAAGACGAGCACGACTCAGTAGAGTAACACTATGTAAAATGGAAGTTGGAAATAACATGTCTTTTGCGGGATGACTCCTTGAAAAATGAAATAAGAGTTTTGAGAATCATGAGTTTCCTTTCCAGCCTATGCAGAGAGCTGTGTTTCGATTAATCAAAACCCAGGAACTTGTAATTCAGAAACAGGGGACACAGGGCAAGACAAGGTGTCTTTTGTCTCTTTTTTGGACTCACTGACTGATGATGCAGGTGGTCAACTCACACAAATCCTTTCATAAACTCCAGATTTAACCAGCTCCACTATTTGTTCCTGCTATTGCTACTAAAATTCTGTTCAATAAAAGACCCATTCTAATTATTAGAAAGCTTCCTTTAATTTCTAGTCTAAATGCATTTCAAGCCACTGTTTATTCCTTTCTACTTGTGCCAGCATTGTCCTTTAGCCATGCTCTCTTCTAGCTATCTACCAACTTGTTACATTCATCAAACGCACTCAGGCTCTCTCAGGTCCCATTTTGCTTGGCCGAACAAGAACAGCTGTCTCATGATGTCTTTCGCAGCTCTTGCTGCAGTTTTCAATTCATCTTTCTTGAAGATGGATGAGCAGATCTGTACATCTACAGACTTCCAGATCTTCCTTACTCTATGACTTCAACAGCACCATGTGCAAGAGGTCTTGTAACAGAGACAGCGTAGGAAACAGGAGAGGGGAGAAAGGGACAGGTGTAACATCTGACCTAAGGCAACCATGTCCAGATATTTTGCATTGGTTCAAAGATAAAAAAGGAAAAAACCCACTGACTGCCATTTTACGTCACTAAGTGCCCAACTTTTGCATAAAAAGTAAGCTGTTGAATCAAGAGAGACTACCTAAAACATCTTCATTGTCAGCTGCATACTTTTATCATTTCTATGGGAGACTTGGAAAGTGAAAGGCATGAAGGCTTCTACTTTCCCTCACACTTTCTGTATAGATATGCTCAAATAATCCAATGGTTAGTTCATTAAAAGCCTGTCTATAACCTTATTTCTGGATCCACCTTAGGATATCTTTCCTATAAAAGAAAAAAAAAGCATAGCAACTTTACAAAACAGGAGCTTTCCTCTGCCACTCAGCTTTTGTGGGCGAAAGCCCATGCTTCTCACATCAGCCTACTGGCACAAGCCAGCCTGCCTGACTTAGTGGACAGGCTCTGCCCAAATACAGCTTTATCTAAAGTAGCTTTCCTTTTAAGAAGATTTGGATTCACCCTCATTTACATAGTTCAGGTGATGAATCGAAGATATACTGTTCTTAGAAGAAGTGGTTTTAGCCAGCAAATAACTCAGCTAGAGTGAGAGATTCTTTGGGAGTCAGGCAAAAAAAAATCCTTTTATGTATGGTGCTCATGTCAATGATGTACAGAGCTCAGGAGTGTAGGAAGTCAGCTAGGCACACAAGAGAGAAGAAAGTTTGCCTTGTCTCTCACAGTGGATCATTTGCAGAATTCATCTTCTGAGAGAAAGCAGCTCTTGTCTGAGACCCTGGGAGATGAGGATTACTATCTTCTATTCAACAGGTTTTGTTCCACTTTGGGGAAATAAAGAAAAGATGTCTGAGAAAAGGAACACAGAAAATTTGACTTTGAAGAACATTCCTTGGTAGACAAACTGAAGTGTTGGTCAGCACTGATGCACGGCTTGTGCCTCCAACCTTCTTTTTTTGGTTATCCATGAGAAAAGGAAGACTGAATTTAACGGCGGATTTAAAGGAGAGCAGACAAAGTATAGAGGAAAAAACCTCTGAACCCAACAGACTAAGACCTGGAACCTTTGCCAGCTCTCATATTAGAGTTATTCTGTGGGGTAGAAAAACTACTAATTGTTTCCTTCACTGAAGGACATGAGGAAACCTGAAAGGATCAGTCTGCTAGAAATGGCATAGGAATATTTCAGAAGCTTATGCTTCACGTCACTCACAGCACCCACAACAGAGCTCTGGCTTCCTGCAAGGCAATTATTTATCAAAGCAGCATCTAACACACCTGACTGATGGTATTCAAAATGTAACTTACTACTTTTTTCCAGACAGTATCTTGCTAAGGGTTACTGAGCGTTTCACTTCTTCAAGCTAACAACAAAATGTGGAAGTATCTACCAGAATCATGAAAATATTTAGCTTGCTATGATAAAAATGGTAAGACCTGAATTTACAAACTGAACTCGGACACAAACTCAGGGTTCTCTGGTACATCTGTGTGCTAGAGACATCTTGAGAGGGTGGAAAGGAGAAAAGTTCTGACAGTACCAGGAGGTTTTACAATGTACAGCATGTGTGCTGTGCCAGCATGCTATGTCCCTATACCTAGGGAGGCAAATGGCAACAATCTTGACACCTATTCTACTGATGTAGCCTTTGGTCCTCTCCAACACTGCTGTAATAGCCAGGAGGCAGAAAAACTCCTTGGACCCTGCTTTGCAACGCTCATACCCCACCTGGAACCTGGACCACTGGGATCTGGTGGGGCTACTGCTGACAAACACCACAGGTTAGGAGCCCTGGCATGATCTGGTCTGCTGCCGAGATGACCAGGGTGTGCTTTGACATGCTGCCTGTCTACATGCTGCTCTGTATCCTTTCCAGGGTGCTCACAGAGAATGGCTATGGTTTAGCTCTTTATTTTCTGCAAAAGATGCTAGTGACTTTTCTTAGTCAAAATAAAACAAAATAATTCAGAAGTCAACCCATTACAAACATAAATTTGAATAAATGATCTAGGAAAGATTTTCATGATTTCTCATCTCCAAAGCTTTATCCATCAATTACCCTTTTTACGTAAAACTGTCACCAGTTTCTTATTATCCTGCCATAAAGGAGAAATTTCCTTTTAAACACCCAGCTCGGATGACTGACATCTCATCATTACTACAAACAGTAACAGTTACATTATTAAATTGCCAAAGGGAACTTTTTCACCAAATACGAAAGGCACCTGTGAGCTGACAAGCAGCAGATGGGTACACAGTTTAGGCAACAGCTTTCAGGGATTGTTTTCATTCGCTCCTGATTTTTTACATGGCTGAGCCTGCTGTTTGCCCTGTTGATTTCCATGGCTCATGCTGAAACAACTTTTTTCCTGTAACTTCTTTTAACTCCTAACATATTTCACATTCTACCACGCGTTGCTGCCAACTCTCACCATATTATCACAATGTGCCTGTGACACTTGTTCTTTTGAAGCCTCCAGTTCCAGCAGTCATCATCATATTTATACGCTGAAGCATCATCACATTTTATGGTCTGGGCATAAGAAAGTGATATAGGTATTCCTGCTTCAGCTCTCATTTTGATGCTCTGTGAGCATTAACAAACCTCTGCTCTGTGGATATTAATTCCCTGCCCTGCCAGTGGGTGCAACGCATACCTACTGCATCTGCCATAAAAAAATTACCGAGGATTAATCTCTCAGGTGAGACGCATCTGTGAGATGCAGCAGGTCTCACTCTTCCACTGAGTTCAACAGACTGGCTCACCTTCTTGCTGCATGTGCTATTAAAGAATAACTGAAGTGTATTCACAATGACTATCCAGTGAGTTGTATTAGATTTGCACTGTACAACACTATTGCTGATGTGTGGAATTGATCCTTAACACCTCTGTGGGCAGACTATTCCTCTGCAATAAATCTGTCCTGTTGCTTTTCAGAGAACTCAAGATGTTTACATGTTGAAGAACTTCATGAAGAGGAAGGCTATACTCAAAGTGTTTTGCATCTTCTATATTGTCATACTGATGTTCTGTGAAGCCTGTAATACCAAGTTTGCTCACTTTTTTGTTTTTCTTCTCCATCCTCCATATACATTTCATTTTCTGAAAGGGACTGGCAAGATAGCTATATATTCTTCTGTACTGAGTCTACTCCTGTACAGCAATCATTTTTAATTTCTTCCTGTAAGATCAACACAATATACAGGGAGTACAGAGTGTAATAACATCTTTGAAATAGATATTGAACTGTTCCTGCTTCACTGGAGTTCTACATTCTGCAGAGTCAGCTAGAGGGTATTTCAAGGTAGTTGGAAATGTGCATTTCCAAAAAAACCTGTACCTTAGGAAAACTTCCAAGACCTGAGAGTTCCAAAAGGCTGTATTTAGGGATGCATAAAATAATAAGTGGTCTGCTCTAACCCCAACATTAACCTGAAACATTTTAAAGGAGTTTTCCATGGCTTTTATAACTCTTTTTCTCCTGACCCAACACACATCTGGTTCTAGTTGGCACCAAAAGATAGACATATTTAAATTACATGAAAAAAAAAAGGCTAATCTTGTATTTCTGTCTTGTTGGGAGACAGAAAGTACTAGAAATCTCATAAGAAAGGCAGTTCTTGGAAATCCAGCCACTTTTTACACAGTCAAGTGATCTACATAGCTCAGAGAAGAATTCAAATTTTTGTGTTAGCCAAACTGACCCTCTCAACCTCCAGAGGCTCATTCATCACTAGGTAGGGGTTACTTGAAGATCTTGGAAAGGCTGCTCAGTCTAACAGCCAGCCATGAAGTTCTTGATCCTTTGTATCCTCTAGGAAAATCCAATAAATGGAATAGTATTTAGGAACACTTTTTGAGAGGGAAAAGAAATGGTGAATTATTCAACTTGGTCCAAATCCTGATTCTGCCTTAATCTTTACTTTTCCCTTACTCAGTCAAACTCCTATTACCAAGGTGGATCTGAACAAAGGCAACAAAATTAATATGGACTTTGGGATTTGGGTCATAACAAATACTTTGCAGTACATAGTGCCATACATCTACAGAAAATCCTACAGTCTTAAAGTGCACTTTCCATAAATGACCTAGGTTAAGTTTGTGGTAGTGATAGAGCCCCTTAAGTATTTCTGAAGAGCTGGGCTGAAAGTGTTTAAGATTTAATGAAAACCAATGGGAATGAGCTGCTGAAGTTACTTTCAAAATGATACATGTTTTTTAAGTGGCTTAAACATTTTTGAACATTCAACCCATGAGTCACTGCTGCAACGATATTGCAAGGTGATGCATATGCGCTTAGTGCCCTCTTTCATGAAAGGAAATCCTGAAACCAAAGCTTGCACATGGCTACAAGGAAAGGCTCACACTGAATTTAGAAATTAACATCCCCGCACACATTTTCATGCTCAGACCATGCTTTTCTTTAAGACCTTACTATATCCACAGTAAAAGGCATGCCTACCAGTGATGAAATACTGATGTTTCACAAGCCTTATCTTCTCGGCAGGTTCTGCTGGCATCCTTGTGGCAGAACAGAACTCACAGCAGTTATTGGTGCTAATGGAAGAACATGTTAATATTTTAAGTAGGTGAAAAACAATTTGTGAAGAATGTGTTCATTTACCTTTTTGATCTTCTTTTTTTTCTTCCAATGCTGATGCTTTCTCTGATAAAGCACCATTACCTCCACTGGCCTTTACCACATTTTCTTCCTGTATGGTTTCTTCACCAATGGCGATGGTGTGTCCATTTGAAGTTTCAAAATTTACTGTTACATCACCATCTGAAATGAAAATCAAAAAGCTCAGTTTAACTGTTTCTTTAGCACCTATTGACAACACACAGCATCCCTCTGCTTTCAAGTTTTCATGGAAACAAAGCAGAAAGACTTACTGAAGTGTGAAACATCAGGCTGCAGATCTGTTCTGAAAAGCAATGCTGTAAAGGAACTCTACAGGCTTCCATGTTCTTTGGGTTGACACCTCTGCAGTAGCGGGTCTGGAAGTGCACGTGGGTTTTCAGCTCCAGCTTCACGTCTGTACAGATTAGCATCCCATTCTCTTCCTCCCTGCATCTTGGTTTACGCATCAAAGAAATGTATGCATGGACCACATCAGAGCTGCAGTGTGTTCCAACAGGCTCCAAATCTGGACAATTACGGGGCAGAGTTGCAGGACTAGTGCACTGCATCCCAGTAGGTAAATCAGCCAGGAATTCAGACAGAAGTTCTCAGAATATGTGTGCCCAGTTAATGAATAAAATAGGTCACAAAGTCATTATTGAGTATAAAGAACCAAGGTGAGGTCTTCCTGTGTCATGTATCATATCATTATTAAATTCTGCAAGTAATTTTTTTTCTCAGCTCTGATGATATTTTACTCACTTACCCAGACTACTTCAGCTATGAGATTTTTTTTAATCCTGAAGAAAACTTCTTTCTCTTCCCTATTTGTCTCTACTTTCCTGAAAAATACTATATACTCCTGCTGGCTCACAGCTTTCCACTTCCCTTATTTATTGATTTCTGTTCTCAGTTCCAGGCATTTTAAAATTGCTGCTGATTTTCTTCTCTGGTCATTTGTAAGGCTTGTTATCCTTACGTTGCTCACACCCCACCTGCAGTTCATGCAGACGATTGCTTTCCTTCTGCAGGATTCTCTTGTCCATCCAAATATTATACAAATCTACTTGATGTCTCTTTTTGGTTCCTTTCATTGTTTCTTCATTAATTGTGATGCTTCCACTCTTGTCTTCTCCTCCTCTTCCTTGCTGTGTGCTATCAGACCTGGATGCTTGATAGTTCCCTAGCTTCAGCACAGTTATGCAGCCTCTCTTCTACCACTTCGGGTTGCTCCAGGGGTTAAGCTGATGGTTTCATTCTCACCCACACACTAACTTCGACCTGATCTGCAGAAATTAAGTGCCTTCTTAACCTTGTCTCATAGAATCACAGAACATGCCGAGTTGGAAGGGACCCTCCAGGATCATAGAGTCCAACTCCTGTCCCTGTGCAGGACACCCCAAGAGTCACACCATGTGACTGAGAGCATTGTCCAAATGCTTCTTGAACTCAGTCAGGCTCGGTGCTGTGACCACTGCCCTGGGGAGCCTGTGCCAGTGCTCAACCACCCTCTGGGTATCTAACCTAAACCTCCTAACCTAAACCTTCCTGATATCTAACCTAAACCGCCCCTGATTCAGCTTCCTGCCATTTCCCCAGGTCCTGTCATTGGTCACAAGAGTGGAGAGATCGGTACTTGCCCCTTCTCTTCCCCTCGTGAGGAAGCTGTAGATAGGAATAAGGTCTCCCCTCAGCCTCCTCTTCTTCAAGCTGAACAAACCAAGTGACCTCAGCCGCTCCTCATAAGGCATCCCCTCCAGACCCTTCACCATCCTCGTGGCCCTTCTTTGCACACTAATAACTTGATGTCTCTCTTATATTGTGGTGCCCAAAACTGCACACAATACTCAAGGTTAAGCTGCACCAGTGTGGAGTAAAGCGGGACAATCACTTCCCTTGACCAGCTGGCAATGCCGTGCTTGATGCACCCCAGGACACGGTTGGCCTTCCTGGCTGCCAGGGCACACTGTTCGCTCATATTCAGTTTGCCATCCACCAGGACCTTCAGGTCCCTCTCCGCTGCACTACTCTCCAGCCACTCGTTCCCTAGTCTGTACATACCACCAGGGTTGCCCCATCCCAGGTGAAGAATCCGGCACTTGCCCTTTTTAAACTTCATATGGTTGGTGATTGCTTATTCACCACAGCTGATAGTTGTACAAGGCAGGCTTCCTTCTTACCTTACTGCGACATTCAGTTTCTTCAGCTTCTTTCTTCCAGATGCTCATAAATCCATTCTTTCATCTCTGCCTTCACATGCGGCATTCCCACCTCTTATTCACGTCCTGGTTCTGCAAACACCTCCTGCCTCCAAGTGGCACTTTCCACTTCTTTATCCCAGGTGAAACAGTCACTTTTTCACATTTCTTACCTCTTACATTTCAAGACTCCATGTAATTTCCCCATCTAGCTTTCATCTTCACAGTCATTCCTTCTAAATGCCTTCACATTGCTCAACCACTGTCTTTTCTGTATCTCTTTTTTTAGCACTTTTGAACCAATCCTGTATTCTTTCAAACTGCTCCTTAAAAACTACAATTTTCATCAGACAGAAAGCACAATGTGATGAAGGCAAGATTGATGACCTTCTTGAGAAAGGAGAAAGGGGAGAAAATTGTTCACTTTTACATCCTTTTTTCATGTTGCTCAATCTCCGTAAGGGATCCAAAGTCCCATTGCCTTTTAAGAGTGGAATAGAGGGTCAAGGACACTGATGACCAAAGCACATATACTTTTAACGCAAATGACAGTATTTATGTTCAGAGTGTTTGTAAACAACCTGAAACATCAATGCATTTCATTAACTGTCCCAGCAGTCTAAATGCAATTTACGACCATCAATGGACAAAGTCAAGCAGCTCCCCAGTAAAGCATGTATCAAAAAAATGTAACGACTTCACACATGGACAAATCAAGGTATGGAGAGTTTGTATTTCTTCTTTTAAGTCTAAGACAGTGACAGAGACAAGCTAAGAAGCCAGCTATGCTGAATGTCATAGTCTGGTAATTAGCAAAACATTGTAAAGACAAGTGACTTCACATGTCAACAATCAAGTCCTTTACTTCTAAATATCAATGTGTATGATACTAACCATACACACTGATACTTTAGTGATTCTCCAGCTCAGACAGAGTAACACAAGTTCTAGGAGAAAAATAATTTTGGAAATCATGGAGTTCTTGGATTCCTTAATAAAATGACATATGGTTTAATTTTAAGTTACAAAAAATTATTTTACTCACTTGACTTTTGTGTGATCCAGATTTATACAAGATGAAGAATATTAGAAAGAATATCACTAGAAACATAATCAGATGTAGCACAGAGGTGCTAACTATGGTTTACTCACGCTTTTCAAAACACAAATTCTGGTTAATACCAATTACTAAATCTTACATCATTTTGAAATAAATAGTGTCTTCCTCACAGTTTTATGTTTGTGCCATTTGTGAATGTGGTCTGTGTGACAGTGGTGGGATCTGCATGATCCCAGCACTGGTATTTTTAGATACCTGAAATGGCAGCTATTGATTTGCTTGGGGTCCCAAAGCCTCTAATTTTTCAGCCAAAATTTCTAATGTTATACTCCAGTTGCTTTAGACAGCAGAACTTGGCTCAAAAAAAAGGTTAATCACTAACTCAAAAAAATTCTGGCAAACAGCAAGTAGGAACCACAGGAGTCACATTACTACAGGGAGCACCAAAATACTTGAGGATATGACCAGAAGCCAGATAGTGTACCTATGGCAGAAGCAGTTACAGAACATACATCTGTCAACTTCAACGTTAGTTCTTTGTCAGCTGGCCCAAGCAACCTCTCACACTCCTCACCTTTGTCTCCTCATACCTATTTATACTACGTGGAAACAATGTAATAGTGGCTTTATCATCCATAATTAGCACTTAGGAGCTAAATTCTAGGTAACGTGTTATCACCTTGCTCAGGCATTTCCTTCAGCACTCCCCTTCTTATCAGCTCCTCTCTGCTTTGTCTTGTCGAAATCTTCCTTTCCAACACTAAAGAGAAAGCACAGTTAAGAATAGATTTATTCTCATACTGCTTATGCTGATGTAGAAAAAGATTTTTATTTTAAAGAAACCCTGAGAAATCTTGTTTCCTCTGATTCCACAGAAGTGGTCTGGGTTTTCATGGACACTCTTTGAAAATATCTTCCCAGAACTTCAGGCACAGAACGGGGGATTCATCTGATCCAACGCCTTCAGCTGAGCAAGGCTCCATGACGCTTCCTTTACAGTTAATGGAAAAAAGGTACTTCCAGAGTGAAATTGAACTCACCCTAGCATAGGTGTTTAATATTTAAGGACACCTCTTTACCATTGACTAGAGTGAGTAGCTCAGCTGGAAATACCTCCATCTGCTTTGTAGAGGTTTTGAGTTGGGAGGAACAAATCCCACTCAGAGCAAGCAACTCACAGGGTAGCCTTTATGACACACAAACTGTTTTAAAGGAAAAAAAATAACCTTAAACTAAAGCTAGAAAGTTGCGCTCTAAAAGGGAACAACATCTTCATCCAGGCTGGTTGACTTGCATGGAAAAAAATGCAGCATCCTGTTTTTAGCTTAGAAAATCCAAGCATATAACACACCAAAAAGGATTGTGACATGAAGCATTTTAATAATTAATTATGTTTATTTCCCATGGGAAAAGTACTAAACAGTTTTATAGGGAAAAGCATTTACAGATGGCAAAATAGAAGAACTCCCCACTCCACCCCCAAACCAACAGAGTTTTGGACAGTGGTCTGGGAGGTCACTGTAATGATTTGTGAAACCATGGTGCCGTGGTCCATAAAATGTGAGCATCACTTGTAAAATCCTGTCTTCACCGTTAGGAGAAGCTAATCTCCCATCCTGATTCTGTTTATGTACAGACATCAAAATCCATGTGATGTCTGAAGCTCAAGCTGAGGGCATGTGGCAAAGCTTCAGCCATGCTGGACTTTATCCTATTAATGCTATAGGATAGGGTTATTTATCTCATCAACTAAATCAAACACTCTGGTAATCCAATTACTCTCTAGGGCCAGTCTAATTGCTGTATGCAGATTAAATACTGCAAGAAGTATTGTCAATCTCATTTGTGTCAACCCAGTTGGAGTGAACAGCCATACTGTGAAATGACGGCTCCTGTGAAGGCACAGAGAGACAGTTTGGTTGGCTCTTCTGAGAAATTTACCTTCCAGGCGTAGCAGCTGACAAACATCTTTCCCTGAAGCAGGTAACACAGGCTGCTGACTCACAACCAGGCTGGTTGTGAGGTGCCAGGTGTCAGGTGCCTGAAGGCATCACTGCTAAGGGCTTCCCACTCCCCTTTGCTGCCAGGAAGAGGATGGCTGAACAGAAGATGAAGCAGATTCTGCGCTTCTCAAACTTACAGCACCAGGTTTACTTCTCATGCTGCTAAGTGGGGGGATTCAACAACTGCTCCACATGGCATACATTCCCCTGCCAAAAAAAGCACCAACTCCTGGCAGAAAAACTGGGGGCAATAACCATTTTGACTGGCCTAGATCAAGCTACCCATGCCTGTGAGATCAACACTTCATGAATGCAAACAGTATTGGTGCAAGATTTAAGTCTGTGCTTATATACTCAGGTACTTTGAGGGATCTGTCCATTAAAGGTCAAACCTTCACGGTGCTCAAATCACATTTGACAATATAAAGCAATCCGTGAGCGTGACTGCAGATACTCAGTGTAAGCCAACCTCCTCGGGGAGAATGTGGTAGCCTGAACTTGGATCAGGTTAGACTGCTTTGAATCCCAATCCTAAATTATGCAGGAGCCCTTCCAATTTTTCCCCTCTACTTTTTAAGGTATATGCCTTGCAACTGCGTCACACATGTTACTGGCATGGCAAACAAAGCACAGGAGTGTGCCCCGTTCTTGCAAAGTTTTTCATGTAGGTGAACATACGTATTTTGTTACTACTATTTCAGCTGTACAAGTATTATCTATTTCCTACTATTTTTGCTCTCTGCTTCCTTTTCTACATCTGTTTTTTGGGGACAGTGAAACGAGATGATTGCTCCTATATTTATTTGTGGGACTTATTCCAATACCACTTGAAAACAACAATGCTCTTTCCATCAAGTTCAAGAACATTGAATAAGACCCTCCATCAATGTCTCTCTAGTTTTCAGGATGATGTATTTTTTCAGTCCTACAACACTAAATTAACAACTGTATCAAATTAATTATCATGGAAAATGTCAATTGGCATTAAAAGATATTAACTCCTTACACTTTCACTGGAAGACCTCAAAGCATTTTATTAACATTACACAGGTTTCATAACATCCCTTAGACATAACTATCTCCGATTAGAAAATTTATGAAAAGATAAGAAGCTTAAGCCCAAATCCATCATCTAAAATGCTAGCCATGAGCTGTGTTTTTATTTAAACTGATTACGCTCAGTTCATTCAGCTTGAAAAGCCAATTTATTTAAAATATTATTTGGCCCATGGAAAGAACATTAGAAATCATGCTAGTATCCACTATGAGTATCATAATTTTAATTCCTACAAAGAAAAAGGCAGAATTTTAATTTAAATCAAAGTGACCAATAATGTGTCCCTCTATATAAGAGGAATGAAGAGCCTGTCTACTTATGAACCTCTACTGGGTGCTATTTAGCCAGGGTGGACTCATCATTATAATTTACTGCTTATTACAGACTTTAGACTATACAATACAATTCATATTTACACAGGCAATTATTTTGATTAACTACTCCACTGAGCTAATCATATCTGACTACTGTTATATTTCAGTAAACTTTTAAAATAAGAGACTTACAAGGTCAAACATTCAGAAGTCAGGATATATTTGAATGAAGGTTGATAGGTGTGCAGATGGTACAGCTTTTATTTGCTTATATGTTTTACCTTTGCCATCCCTGCCTTGTATAGGCTACAGACTGCACTGTGTTCGATGAGCCATTTTTTTGCCTAAATTTTTGTCCCTACCTTTCAATCTGGGGTCCAAACCTCATTTGAGGAACAATCTAAACCTTCATCTGAACAGAAAACTCTTAGTTCTCCCAAATGTCACCCCAATAGCTGAGTGAACCACAGAAAACATGTTTTTCTCCTTGATGACCATGTGTGATATGCACAGGTGTTGCACTGTACGCAGCCTTCATTTACTTAAGTAAATCTTATTCATCCAAGGTAACCCGCAAACATTCACTTTTTTAGCCCAATACAAATAGTAGTAACACTAATCATAGGAACAGTTACTTCAAAAACCAGATTCCATCCCTATCTCCTAAAAAGAGACTGATTAGTAATATTTAGGAGCTACAAACCTCAGGCAGTCTTAAAACCCATTCTCTGACACAAAGAGTGCTGTGAGATTCTGGATATTCTGCAGTTTTCAGTTGTGTTCTTCCAAGAGAAGCTTGAGAGAATTCATTTTTTCAGTTTTTCTCTGACCTGAAGATCTAAAATTGCCTTCTGCTTCCTGTATACTTCTGCTCTGTGTATACTCTCAGAGTTGAGCTCTGAAGCGGCATCTACGTCGTGTCAAGACACAAACTGCTGCATTCTTTTCCTTCATAGAAAAACACTGCAGAGGGGAGAAACCCTTAAAATGACGCCATTTTCTGGGGTTTTTTTACTTAATTTTGAAAGCCCTCTAGGCAGAAAGTATACAACCACTGCCCAGAGAACAGGTGTTCTGATATACAGCGTGGAAAGTATTTTGTTAAATGAAAAAATTCCAACCATCATTCCCACGTTGGCACAAAATATTTCCACATCTAGTCCCCCGCATTTTATTTTATTTTTTAATATATTTGTGGTATTTGCTGTTTGTGCACATCTTTTGGTTGCTAGTATAAGAGAGTCGTGTGAGATTTTTTCAAAGCACTGTATGGTTCATGCGCTGGCAAAGCTATAGCAAGAAGTTATTTCAAAAAGCCTATTGAAAACCTAGATAAAGCAGTAAGTTCTTTCCAATAGCCCACATTCTGTCTTAGCAGGAACTCTTTCTCCAGCCGCATAGAGATTTATCAAGTTGTAGCCCTGTTAAGAGAATAGGCAATAAACGTGATGATCATTGTACTGTCTCCCATGGTCTCAGGCCAGGAAATTGGCTTCCTGTGCGTAAGATGCACGCACACACATGTACATACACATACCCTGTTCTGTAATGTAAATACATCTCTGACCAAGTAGTCTGAGGAAGAGGATTTCCTGTAGGATTTTTATTTTGTATGGATGTTTTCCCATTTCTTTCTCAAGTTCAATAAGCAAGCTGCTTCTGCCGTGTCAGTTAGCACGCAGCAAAGGGCAAGTTGCCAAGTAAATGTATCTTCTCAGTCTTCATTGGTCCTGGGTCTGTTTCCTCAAGAAATAGATGGATAACATTTTTTAATCTCCCTCCTGTCTGAAACTACCATCCGAGGCAGGATGAATGCAACCCAAACTAGTTTTCATTTCAAATTCCAGCCTTACAGGAAGCACATACACAAACCCAAGTGATTCCATACTTCACATACATAGAGTTTAAAAGCAAATTAATATCGCTATAGCTCTGGGGCTTCCTGACAGTGAAACAGTCCTCAAGCATATGAAGATAAGCTTTCACTGCAAGGTAACCCGATTTGTACTGAAAAGTTATAGCTTATTCATAGTGCAGCTGGGGCTGGCACCCTGTCTCTTTCTGGAATTTCTGGGGACACAACCCCTTAGAGTTGGTGCTGCAGAACAGTATGATTTACCCTTATTAATCTAAATATGGAAATATCTGGGGAGGTCATCTGCTCTTCTGGCCAAGACAGGAAGAACTGCAGGAGGACACTGGAAGTCAACAGATAAATTACTTACTCTGGTCCACCCCTACAGGCACTACTAGTACTACTACTGCATGCAGGCAGCATGAACAAAAGGTATGTCTAGCCCACAACAAGCTGTTGGCATAGATCAGAAAGTACAGTCAGACCTTGGAGAAAACAAATATCTTGTATATATATTTTGCATATTTACTCTTTACAAACTACATAGGCACTGAAATAGTGCAGTTTATATAATTCAGAGCATTAGAATGGTTTTGTTTTATTAGCTGTTTTACATTACATTATTAAATACAATAGCAGTCTTTACTGTATAGAAGCTCGGTATATACTACATGGCTATCTGTCAGGATGCTAACTAAACAATGAAGTAAAAAATTACAGGTTTTTCAGAATAATTTTACAGTTTATATAGAAGATGATACTTCTATATACACAAGACACATTAAGTCCTTAGTGAATCAACTGCATTAGTTGCTTTTTTGCCACAAAGGGCTATTAAATATAAAGTCTTGTGACTGGACTTAGAGCAGGGACTTCAGTTAGTCAACTGTTACCTCTTCCTGCACTGAACTTTTCCTACCCGCTATACTATTCACAGAGATAATTCATCATGCAGATAATTATCTTCCACTTTTCAATACATAATTATACATAATCAATTGATGAAAAGAGTTTCCACTTATATGATCTATGGACCACACTCATCTCTCACCATCAACTCTGTTCTTCTTAGGTGCAAATTCTCTTAACTTTTATGGATTTCTGTTTTCACACTGGTGCTCTCCATTTCTAAGAAAAGACTGATCACAAAATAAAGCTTTAACTTTGAAAGAAAAGACAAATAAGTCTATATTACTCTTTTTGTTTCCAGACCTGAAAGGCAGTGCGGCAAAACCACAGCTGAAATTAAAAAAAAACAGGTTGTCTACATTTTAAGAAGTCAACCAAAAGAGTGGCTTTGTTTTTCCTCTCTGCTTCAGCATGCTTTATTGATGGTAATCACAATGCTAGAACACAAATCCAAGTGGTAACCTTTGCAGAAGAGTAAAATCAGCTTCTTGATATGTTTTGTGGGATTTGTTTTTAGCTGTACCAGGTTTGTGACCTGCTAATCACAAAACTGTTGGCAGTACACAGGAGGCAGTGGAAGTAGACAGACACAGCTAGGAGAACTGGGAAGACAAATTATCACCTGAAAATTAGTTTTGAGGTAGTTAAGATGAACACTGCTTTCTAATAATTACCTTTCTTAAGAGTAATAAATACAGCTATGCATCAGGAGCAGAGTGGCAAAATCAGACTCAATGTAAAATGTTACACATAATATGCTGTAATCTTAATAGTACTTTATCTCTGATGGTCTAGGTATAGAAATGTAGCAAAGTTCAGAGAGAGAAATAACAACCCTTATCACCAACTAGTGTAGCTGTATGGCCTTTGAAGAAGGTATTTTGTCACACCAAGTGTCCATTTGCATCTATAGCATAATTTTAAAGCTTGATTTTCATCACAGTTCTGAATTTTTTTTAATGTTTTCTGTCCATTACACATAACTGCAGGGCATCTCCATTTTTCAGGTGCTCACCTTGAGATAAATTGTCCTGAATAACTCCATCAGAAGTCAGTGCCAATGGGAACTGTGGGCTCTCTACACCCCTGAAAGGACTTGAGGGACCATACCATCATAAACAAGATAGGAAAATTAAGTACAATCAAGCAACTAAGCAGGCACTTTTGGAAATGCTGACCTTAATTTCTTTGTGCCCAATTTTGTCCATTTGTAAAAGAAATATGAACACATGGTTTGCCTTAGTATTACAAGAATTGATATGTCATGCGTGTAAGACTGCATTGAGGCCCTCTAAAGAAAGACAGTACAACATAAGGAATACTGTATTTAACATGAATTTACCAGATGTTCTTTTGTGAAAATTAACTGTAAAATGACACATACATTATTACCAATGACATAATAGTCTAACACATGCAAATAAGTTGCAACAGTCTGGAGAATCTCTGTATACACAGCTTATGAACAGTGATAATTCTAAAGAATTCACTGCATACACAATCACATATCTGTCCAACAGTAGTTGCAGAACACTCAGAAGTCATTAACTAGATATAACCTTGCTCTAGTAATACGATAAAAGTACCGGGGAAGCTGAAGGAAACTGGAAGCAATGAAGGAGGTATCAGACTGAGGGGATTTTTTTTGATTGCTGTAGTGGAAGCAATGGTGGGGGTTTTGTTGCAGGGTGCCCAGGAAAATTTAAAAAAGATAAAGAAGAGAGAGACATGGAGAAGGATTTGAAGATCTCAAAAAGACTGTCCAAAACTTCAGGTGGTACCTAGAGTGATGAAGACACCACAGAAGATGGCTTCCTTTTGCCTTTTGTGTAAATAAAGCATGTTTTTGAAATTACACTGCAAAACCACAGAGTTCTTTGCTTCAATTGTCAGAGGTTGCTACGGGCTTAAAATGACAAGCAGTGCACTCCTAAGAGTTCAGGAGAGCCTACTGAGGACAATTTAGGAGGTTAGTATTAGTTTTATTGACTAAAGCCATGGAAGACAGTGAACAGAGGGCTTATGCTGTGGTAATGAATCTTAAGAGTTCATAGATGCTCCCTGGACTCTGATTAGACTTAAGTTTAGAAAAGCACAGTGTCAAATGTCTGAATCCCAAAACAGAAGTTTGGGATTTTTCTGGAGAAAGCTTGGCCAGAGCTGTGACACACAGAGACACACACACATATATGCAGGGTGGCATTCAGTTTCCTAAACCTGGGTGTCTACAGCCACTTGAGATGCCCCAGAGTTTTGGAGATGTCAGGCAAACTTGATGCAGAACCTTTGGGGAGAGCAGCCAGGACATCCCAGAGCATCTCAGGTAGCACCAAGCAACTGTGTTTAGCAAACTGAATTCCAGCCCTCAATCTTCCTCTTTTTCAGAAGTAATATAATTCAGTCACAGCAATTTATTTCAAACCATTCTTCAAGCCTTGCCAAGGGGGGAGTGAAGGGGCAGAGCAGCCTGTATGAAGGCAGTGATTGCAAAACTGATCCTTGCCCTTCTGCTGGGCGTGGCCATGTCTGCTTCTCCCCTCTGAAGAGACCAAACTTCTGTCCATATGAAGGCAAGGTTGGTTTCATAATCCAAGTCACTGACTATTAGAAGGACACAAAGATATTTCCAACATATTTGAGCATATGTAATATAGAGCCTAGTGCTTCTTAGTTAAAAAAATAGTACTGACAACATCAAAAGAACATCATATATAACGTATAGGAAACAAATAAACCGCATATTTTTGGTGACAGGTTAAGGACATAAGCTGAACAAGGTCAGGTTTTTCCCTGCCAAGGATCAAACTGTTTTTCTGTATGTCAGATACTGTGCCTAAATAATCCCTGCCATTTTACAAGCTCCAAAAGCTTTTCAAATATTAGTCTGCAAAGCCATCAGTGTTTTCTATTTGCCACCAAAGGGCTACTGACATACCTGCTGATGTTTCTCTGAATTTGTCACTAGTCTTCTTCTTCCGCCATTTCCAAGGTTTAAAGATTTTGCCAATGCTGGAGAGTTTGCCCTTCCTCTTGAAGGGGGGAGTTTGAGATCCTGGGGCTGGTCCATCCGAGTTAGCGATTGAAGCCTTATCCAAACCATCAACTGTATAAACAAGAAAAACAAAGGTAACTGAAGGATGAAAAACAAAATGGTACCAAACAGACAAACTCCTCCACTATCACACTGCAGAAGGCTGTGTGTGGGTCCGTGTTTTTCCTGTTCCAGAAGGCAGCCAAAGGGCATTTAATTGCAGCCCGTGGTCACACCAGACAGTCCCCACCTCAGCTAGCCCTGGGCTTCACTGCTGCTCAGCACCTCACCTGCAGCAGCCCAGAACTTGCTTTTACAACTCGCATCTGGCAGGTCTGCACGTTTCTGCAGTGGTTCATCACTACTGGGAGATTTCTTTCAACACATACTTGGGTGACTGTTTCCCTATCTTTGGTAAAGTTGAATAACTAGCTGTCATCATACAGAAAACAAGACCCTTGCAATGTAAAAACATAAGCTATTACTTTTGAACAAAAGGAAGCCTTTCTTAAATAAGCTGTAAAAATAACTGTTCTGGCAGCAGAGTGGAAATAGGTCTGTTTGATATCCCAAGTAATCAGGCATTTACAGCACAGCCTGCCGTGAGTCAGGCTTCTTATTAACAAAATGTATTTAGCAATAAGCTTTCGAGCTGTAGCCAAAATTTAAAGAAGGATTACTTCTCAGAAAAAACATACTGAGTGATATGAAAGCCAATATCTATTATTGATGGCTGTAACATCAAGTTTTGTGAACCGAATTAAGACTCATTCCACAACATGCTGTAGTATACAGTTAAAATAAATTTCCCTGAGAAGTCTACTATTATCTATTTATATTTAAGAACTGAGGTTTCTTAAAGCCTTCCATTTGTGGCCCTACAAACACTTCAGATGTGCTTCACGTGAGCAGCTTCACTGAAGTAACTGCAATTACTTACGTACATAAAATTAATCACAGGCTTACATGTTTGTGGCGTAAGGGCTCTGTAATTGCTTTCATTCATCTAAACATTCTAATTATAACCAATTTGGAACAGAGTTGATGCCACTGTCAACAGTAATAATGATAATCATAGATCATTAAATCAAAAGTGCTATTCAAATAAGGAAATATCACTGTCCCCATTTTACAGATGGAAAATATGAAGGACAGAATTGTTAAGTGCTCAATTTTACATTTGCCAAATGGCTTCCTGAATCCTAGTCCTGTGTCCTAGCTGCTAAAAAGACACATATTCAGACACATAACATCATGGTGCAATCTTATTATCCTGTTTCTCAGATAAATGCATTTAATGAGTCCTATATTTGTCCTAGACTTTAGATTGATCCAGGAAGCTAAAAAAAAATAAAAATGAATCTTTTCTGTGAGAAAGCTGGTATAATGTAATCAGAGTCCCAGAAACTTTATTTCCAGTGTTTCGAAATACAGTACTGGGAAAGAAAGATCCACTGTATAACTTCATTCAAATCTACCAAGTTAAAACCAGAGATAAATTTGTATGACAATAATAGCATTTAAATCAATAAATCTGAGCAAGCTATGCCATAAAATGTAGTAAATTCTGCATTGTCAGAGAGATGGAACAAAGAGATGGAAAACTTCTTCGGGATAAATTACTGTTATTCAGATGCATCGAAATTTAAAGCTTTTATTTGTTCTCCTTGGGTACTTTCTGGTCTATAACATGGAGATAAGATGGAAGAAAGGCATGCAAGTGGGCTTTAAATGTAAAAAGCCGAGATTTTGGTAAGGACACAGATACATCTAGCCCTTGCTCAAGTACAAAATCCTGGCTTCCTCACTTGTGCAACCTAGAGAATATACCAGGGCGATCTTCAGGGAGGTTTAAGCTGAGACTCCCTTAAAACAAACCAGTCGCCACCCTACAGACCTTGAGAAGCTGGGTGAGAGGTGGGAATGAGAAGACCACCAAAGGCAGTGAGCAGCTCTCCAGAAGGAGAGAGGCAGGGGACAGCAGAAGGACCTCTGCAGCGGTGCCTCACCCAGAATTACAGATTGCACTTTTGCCTAGGCTTACAGAAACTGCCTTTGTTGTACAACCCCCTACGGAATACTGAAGCCTCTGCTGGAAACTGTGGATCTAAGGGAGAAGTACATTTACTTGGAGGGTAGTTACAAAGATTAGAGGGCTAAATTTATCTTAGCAATTCCAGCTAATACAAGAAGGGGCAAGGGCCATAGCTTGCAGCTGAGGAAAATCAGCTTAGAAGTGAGGAATACACTTCCAGGAGGTGGGAGGCACAGCACTGGAGCAGGTCTTGGGAGGTTTTGGAGGCTCAGCCAGGCAAGCCAGGGCTGACCTCACCTACTGTCAGTAACAGTCCTACTCTGAGTGAGGAATTGGACCGAATGACCTCCTAATTAAGATTCCCAGAGTGCTAAGGGATGTGGAAAGACATTGTTGCTCTGTGAAATCCGTGCCAGTAAACCCAAAGAATAAGAAATAAAGTGCTGAAGAAAAGAGACCAGGTTCTGGTGGCTGAAGAGTTTTGTCCTAGGACAGGAGCCAAGCATTATCTCACTGGCAGAGGCAGTCCATCAGCCCATTAGAGGGAAAGGCTACCTGCTCCTTGAAGGCAGTGGGACAAACCCCATGTTCTCGCCTCTAACGGCTTAGAAAGGCTGGGTTACTGATGCAAAGAGTCTGCACCCTGGTTTATAAAGACAGCACGGTCCTTATAAACATCGATCTTTTCAAATCCTTGTGGGTCACAGACTCCAGTCTATTGCAGGAAACCACTTTCACAACAGCCTCACCTAAATCTTTTCCTCCAATGCCTACCAGCAGGAATGGAGGAAGATTATGGCTCCAACAGCTCCCCAGAGAAACATGGATTTGCATCAGTCCCTGCTCTGCCTTCTGCTGAAAATATTTAACTCTCAAATAATTACATTCATCCTAGGTAAAGAAATCTGGCTGCTTCAAAGGAGCTAGCATATGAAAAAAGGGATCCATTTAGTGGTGAATAATTCTGTTCAGGAAGACTGTAACTTTTGAAAACAGGATTCAACGTTAACTCCATCCAACAATAAAAGATGAGGAGTTCATTTATCAAATGAGTTCAACAAGTGCTCATAACAGGGAATTTACTAAACCACTGACCTTGTACCAGTTCCTTCATTTGAAAAAAGGACCCAAATATGTGTCTGGAAAGGAGAAATAAGCATGGCCAAACATCATAGATTGATTTCACAAATAATCTACGATAAAGTAACATTCTTCAGAAAAAGGACTTATTTATATTCAAAAGCAATCATAAGGTAGAACATTTTACCAATTAATAAACTGCCTAGGAAAAAAACACTTTCAGCAATGATGTTCCAGAGCATTTATGGAAAGATCTTTTCAAAAGCTATTATTCCTCATCTTTGAAACACTCAGCAGGAAACTCATGTTTAAGATTTATACTGTTTGCTTTATAGGTCACGTACTATTTTAGAATAAAGCAGTGTATTTTTCACCTCAGAGAGCTTATGTACCTTCTATTAATCATTATAAACGTTACACATATTCACTGAGATGAAAGGAAACATCTTAACTTTCCAAGATTAGAGGAGCTTGGTCACTTGTGTTATTCTTTTATTTGTACAGTGTCTTGAAGTCCTGCCTTCTTCCCACCATCTTAAAAAAGCCAGTGAGTCATCTCCTTGCCTTCAATAAACATCATTATTAAGCTTGACATTAGGACTTTTGACTACACTACCTGCATAGTTTACGTTGTCATATTCCAGTCCTTTGCCCTAGGGGTAGATTTTACATCTGAAGGATAAAAAGTGTACATAAGAAGGGTAAGAAGTAAGTATATGAACCATGCATGTTGATGTCATCCAAAGAGAAGATCTTGTTGCAAGAGACCAACAACAATGCTAACTGAAACACTGCAAAGCCAAATCATGTTGTCACAGACCACGAGCTAGATGAAGGATACAAAAAGGACAGCCTCTCCCTGAGCTTGTGGGCAGCCAACAAAGATTAGATCAGTTTCTGCATGACCCAGACTTCCCTATAAACACCCAAAGATGGAAGTGTCTGAACACATCTTATCCTAGGAAGGCTACTTGCAATAAACAACATTGATCTCTGTAGCTGCCTAGGAGACAATTTTCTGCTGCAAGCGACATCCAGAGATGTTGTGCAGCAGGCATGTGAATTCATCATAGTTCTCCTGGGGCATGCTACACTTCAGTACTGAGATATTCATGTTGGCACTGACAAAAACAGCTTCTTCAGGTAAGAACTTAGAACTAACTTTACAAGAGCAAAATGCAATAAAAATCTATCCATCAGACAATTTCAAGCGAGTCTAATAAAAATTTCTCTGAAGGAAAAAGCTGTGATTCTGCTGGTTCCAGGCCTTTTGATCTGGAACGCAGTAAGACCATTTTTTAAAAGCTTTGATGTAAAGAAAATTCAGTATCAGAAAAAGAGGGCTACATTTATGCTCTATGTTGTTCTGTAGGCTCACTTCTGTGTATTTCTACTCTTGACAGTGAAAAGTGCAAAGCCAGTAGAAAACCCACCTCAAGACTAAATACTAGGAGTAATACATGATATATGGGAAAAAACTTGAACACTATGATGTTCTTATGCTATTCTTTTTCTAGTAGCACCATATTTTAATAGTTAACAGATCAAAATTCCTTGCTTATAGTTTACTACTAGTAATTTGACTCACTGATGATTAAAAAAAGGTCAAATCTGAGTAATTAAGTAGCTAGCTACAATAGAAGTATAAAAAAAAGATTTTTCTGTAGAAGGATCCTTCACTGAATCTGAATTTTAAGATTCTTTCTCATATTAGTCCACATTCACATTTAGTCCCAATAAGAAACAGCTTATTAGACAGACTTCTTTGGAACATAATCAGGAATGTCTTACAAAATTGCTGTTTAATAATCCTTATCTGAATGGTGTTTTAAATGGAGTTTTGTGTCGTGTGGCCAACAACAACACATGATATGTAAAACATGAAACATTTTAGTTCAGTCTTACAGAGACTCCAAGCTGCTAACAAGTACACTGTAATTAATGCTAATACGTGAAGTTTAATTAGTTTATTCTTGTCACGAAGATTCTTGAGATCCTGAAGTAAAAAGCACTTAGGGTGACATCCAAGAAAAAAAGTAAGGCAGAATTTATGTGCCTATGTCAAAAGTTGTGCTATTAGGAGTCTGAAAAACTCTGATCAGATGCTCCCTGACTCTGAAGGTACAGATGCCATAATTCATGACATTAAAATATCTGAAACCTCTGCTTCTCTGAATGTAAAACTGCATCCCAGACTGGAGTTTCACAGCAGAGTGGCTTTGGTGATGAAGTCAGCCTGGGAAGTTTCTTCTCTGCACTTCCATCTGGTCATTCCTGACCCTAAAAAAATATGCCATCCCTTAAATTGTAAAAATACAACTGTTCATTGGGCTTCATCGCAAGTAGATCTCTGAACAATCACAATCAAAAAAGGGGGGAGCCCTTCAGCCCTCTTCCTTTTTTTACAAGGTTTTTAATCTGGGTCATTCCAGTGATTCAGTCTTCAGCTCAATCCTATAAGCACTTGAAGTATCCAGGCTGGGCGAGAAGCAGGCTGTGGCATGGGGCAGGAGTTGGTGGCTGGCCTGGGCAGGCAGCCTAAACCAGCTCCACAGCTGCAGCCAGGACACCAGAACACTCCAGCCATAACCTGACAGTGATAAACAGCCTGGCACACACCACATGCCCAAACCTGGGTAAGTCCACAAAATAAGCATGTGTTTGCCTTCAGCGTTCACAGAGTATGTGAAAGACTTGGGCTCCTCTCTCTTCCCAAACAAACAGCATTGAAATCTACTACCCTATTCTTCCCTTCCCAAAGAAGAGCACCCTAACCAGGAATGGGAGTCATGGTTGTCTGCAGAAAGCAGTTTTGGGACCATCCAGCCATGAGCAAGAGAGAAAACACCAGGAGGAATGTGATGCTGTACTTGGGTAGCTAAGTTCATTCATTTACAAAGATATAGGAATTCATGGATGATGCAGTGTGTATGGGGCCTTCTGCAAGAAAAACAGTTGCTGTACTTTATATGAGAAAGATTCAAGTGATATTATACATTCTCATACCAAAAAAAAAAGTATTACAGGATTGCAATGCTGTTAAACCTTCTGAATGAGCAGACAGAAGCATTTTTTCTTTCCTCTCTCTCTCTCCTCCCCTCACTATCACCATTCTCCACAACTGATCTTGCTGGAGCACTAGGATATATATTTAAGCGATTCTTTCTTACATCGAGACTCTTAGGTACAAGATGGTACCGGCAGAGTGGCAAGTCCTCTTCCTCCCCGCATCTCTGGGCGCTGCACCTTCCACGTTGCAGTCCCTTCTCCCACCCACTTGCCTCTTGAGACTCACCACCTGCACCACAGTTCTGCCCTGGATCCTTGTCAAGAAAAGCAAGGTGTAGAGTGGCCAGAGGACAGACTGGTCTGCTTCCAGCCTCTCCTCCTCCCCAACACTGGGGAACAAAACCAAGAGGAGAAAAGGCACAGGACCAAGCGCTCCACTAATACCAAGGTACTACGATAGTACTGGCACCTAATACTTTCACTAGCACTGGGTATCTTGCAGTATTACCATGATATCACTACATCACCCTTAAAAGCATGTGATGATAACCTTTTTGTTGTAATCCAGGTGACTCAGGGCATCGGCACATCTAACCATAAATGAATTAAAAAACACAACAGAAGATGCAATGGCTTCAGTTCAAAGCTACCTTATATGTGGAATTGGGGCTAAATGATTTAAATGCTTATTAACTACTGGTTAGCTAGTACAGTTATTTTTTTCTCTTCCTCTCGCTGCCCTCAGCTGCTCTGCAGGGATGTGCTGCAAAAGTCATCTTGGTTTATTGAGATCTTGAAACCTCTTCTGACAGTGTTATGATTTTCTATACAGTCTTGCCAAAGGGCACAGAGTTGGAAGTCATGGTTTTATGCCAGCAAAAGCAACATGTTTATGCAGCTGCATATTATCCCCATTTAGTGACAAGAACAATAACTCATCAACTTGCTATAGAGTATGGTAAACTGCTTATTCCTGGAGCTTATTGGAAAAAAATCAAGACACTGCATGGTAAAATGTTTGACGTGGTCATTAAAAACCAGAAGTAATTCTCACACTATCAATGTCATTTTCAATAAATCTCTCAAATTCTGTAATGTTAAATTGATTTTTTCTGACCAGAAACAGATGGAAAGACAGACCTTTTTTTTCTTTCTCCCTTTTCATTTTTTACTTGGAAGGGAAAAAATGTAACTAATCCCCAGAGGATAAACTGACAAATGGGAGAGCTACAATCTACCTCCGAGCAGCACAATGAACTGGCAACTGAATGCTTTCGCCTTGCCATACATCTGGAGTTTAACTTTGGGGAAACTGTCATGAGCTAATTGACTTGATTGTGTTTTAATTAAATGAAAGGAAAACGCTGAAGTTCAAATGTAGGTGGCTGAATGGTAGTTTCCATATGGAACTGCCAATATTGCAAAATGTTAATTGGACCTCCTGCTGGCAATGAGCTGAACAGGCTGGGTAGCGGCTACTTCAGAGGGATGCTGGCTGCTGCCTTGAAACAGCCGGAGGGGATCCTCCTGGGATAACCACAGCAGGAATGAATACGACTGCCTGAATGCCTCCAGGTTTCTACAGGAATACACGCACAAACACCTTTCCACTTGTCGGAGTCACACACAGACTGGCAGTGCCAAAGCCCAGAAAGGGTGTCAGGAGGCTGAACCCTGTAACTCCCATCTCACCACAAGCAAAACGTGACCCAGCTGCAGAAAGTCAAACACTGCAAGGGCTGGAAAATTCAGCTCAAAAGGCCCTGTTCTGACCCTGTGATAAGCCCATGCCCAAGCTCTGCATAAAGCACAGATGATGCTACACTTACAAGGGAAGGAGGGAAGCCTATGCTCCTCAAAGCGATAGCACAGCCACCCAGGGCTCCACATTTCAGACAAAAAGCCACATGGCTCAGAGGGACACCAAGCCACAGTCCTCTTTCATAGTGTGCAGAAGAGGAACGTGAACAAAGTCCCAAGCATTGGTGCTGCCTCCCACATGCATTTATTTATTCTAGTTGTCTCTCTCAGCTCTGTGCCTGCGATTAACTTGCTCAGAGCCTGGAAGAGGTTGTTTAGCTATCTGTCTCTTAGGTAGGAAGCTCTTGCTCCACAAGACACTGGTCCCCAGCAAGCAAGGAGAGGAGTTTACCTTGGCTTTCTACTGTCTTACACGAGAAACAGTAAATAAAACAGTGTGAACTTTAGGGCTTGAGATGTGCTTGCTGCTCCACTGGGGTAAGGCACAAAGGACCTCTTTGCTTTAGAGTTACCTTAAGCATAGCTCTTTTTTTTTTCCTGGTCACAATAACCACATCAAATTAAGTGCTGTTGGTTGTTTTGTGAAGTTACAGGCTATCACACTGTCACATCAGTTACCGCAAGTCACCTCTTGCTAATGCAACCCAAATGCAGATAACGCACTTGTAACATGCAGCTTCAGAGTTACCTCACGGTATAGTTTTCACTCCCCTTGGGTTAATTCTACAGGAAAAACAAGCAAAGTTACGGTTGTACAGCACTCTGTGGAGACCCTGGAAATAGAACAGGCAATACAGCTAGTCAGGGCTACCCGGCCTGGCTAAATCACACCTCTCATGCAGGAACCTGTGCAGAGGTCTGGTCTGCTACATCTGTGCTGGCATGTGAGCTGGGTGGGTTCTACAGGGCACTAAGCACTGCCGTTACACCTCTAAAACCACACCACCTCTCCTCTTACCTGTTTCTTGTGTCAAAACACACTAGGGTTTGCTTAAGGGCTGAATAAAAATAAGGACCTGACCTTATGCTTGTAATATGACCACAAGCATGTGTTTGCAAATTAATTATTTACATTTTGGCATCACGCAGTCCTTATTAGAACACCTGCACTACTTCCTCCTCCTCAACCAAATGTTTGAATTCCATCTTTTTGGCTTCTTACAAAAGGAAAGACTGAACACTTAGCAATCCCATTATACAGGTTTGAAAGTGATCTGGTCAAATATCTTCTTGCTACCTTCTCTCTGACCTGAACACAGCTGGCTCCAACCAGAAGAAAAGGGATCATAGGTTTAAAGCAGGCTGCTTATTCCTTTTTCTCAAGCCCAATATTTGAGTGAAAAGCAGCAAATGGGAAATTTGCAGAGTTACAGTTACCAGATATATGAAACATGAGGTCAAAGGTCAAATTCTGGATCCAAGCAGCTTCTCCACAAAATCAGGGGGAAAAAGAATCCAGGCACAGTAACAAAGATGTGGGAGGACAGGAAAAAACCAACTACTAAAAGCAGGGCACATAAAAGAGCAACCAAACTTCTTTAAACAGCTGAGGATTGAAAATTAATGCTTCTTGTGTCAGAATATTAAGGGCTAAATCTCCTTAAGTGCAATGGTAGAGGTTTCTATTTATAGTTTAAAAATCTTTTTGGATAATTTTGTAGTTCAACCTGAAAGTGAGCTGCACACACTCATCTTGTGAAATTCTGTAACAATATTTTTAAAATGTCACATCTGAAAACCAGAACTGTAAAACTGGAAATGTTTCCATACTGACTTTTCTTGGAACAGCCTTAATACGGGGGAGAAAAATAACTATAATAAGTTTACAACAAATATTTTTAGCTACAGGCAAGCAGTAAAACTTCCCAGCAGATACTGCTTAGAAGTGTGAAAATAAATTGAAGTGAGCATGTGGCCCCTCTCCTGTGTGGCAATAAACAGAATTAAAAAAAAACCACAAACCAAACATTTTTGAGGTAACTAATAGGTACATAACACTGATGCGGAGAGAAAATCGGGCAGGGCGTGTCACAGGGAAGCCTTTGACTCAGCTCTCACTTCTCCAGCCAGCAGCAAAGTTACTAACTGTCCCAAACAGGGCAGGAGCCCTTGGATGCCCCCTCCTAGCAGCAGCAGTGCCCACTCAGACAAGGGACGACAGGGAGGGGAAGGTCAAGACCCTTCTGGTCCCCAGTGCCAGCTCATCCCAACAGGGAAGCAGAGGCAATAGGTATGCTATGTCACTGCCCTACTGGAACGTGCCATCCCCAGTGTTCCCAGAAACTTGGCAAGATGAGAAATACAGTCCGCAGGAACTTGGGAAGAGGAAAACCGAAAGATGCAGGGTGAACACAAACCCTGCAGTCTAGTGCGAACTCTGCTGAGCAGCCCCTGTACCATCAGGCTGCTAACTCCCGGGCAGGTCTAGATGCTTACCTGTGCCTCCGCTTAGTGAACCAGCACACTCTCAGATGGCCTGAGTCACCCACTACACGAGCTGAGGTCAAAGCACAGCCCAAGTTACTGTGGGCTGTTTCTAGCTGCTCTCCTCTCCATACCTAAGCAAACACAAGCTTGGGGCTGCTTCATAGAATCATAGAATCATTATGGTTGGAAGGGACCTCCAGGGTCATCAAGTCCAACCTTTATCCCATCATATTCCTAACCACTAGACCATGGCCTCAAGTGCCTCATCAACCCAATTTTTTAACACCCCCAGGGACGGTGACTCCACCACCTCCCTGGGCAGCCTATTCCAGTGCCTAACCACCCTCTCAGTAAAGAACTTCTTCCTAAAGTAAAGAACTTCATCCTAAATCAGATCTCAGCTGGGTTTGTCTCCACTAACAATTCACCCACCCTGCAGCACTGGCTAAAGGACCCAGCTGCTGATTCCTCTCCGACGCCTTTCAGCTGTTCCCTTGTTGTACCTGGAAAGACAGAGGTGCTTTACCGCAGCTCATTGGTTTGTCCCCAGGAGCCATCGCCACTGCCAAGGGAGGCAGCACGCAGGTACGGCTAGACTGAGATGCTGCCCACAACAAGCGTGTTTCCAGTCATCTCAGCCTATGTTTTCACACCACCATGGTGGAAACAACAGCTGAAAAACCAACCATGCTGCTGACCATTTGTAAGGTTGCACTTTATCACTGCACTGAGCCAGAAGAAAAGTAACCTTTTGCCTAGGCTTTAAAAACTGAGTCAGTTCCTACTACCAACACAGGAGGGTGAGGTAAATAGTTTTTCTGACCAGGTTGAGCTGGGTTGTGTGCCATGGAGCTGGGGCAGGAACTGGACAGGAGGGGATGGGGCAGAAATTAGGGAAGAGATGGAAGACTTCTACCACAAAGTCAGTATCTGAGCTCAGTGCCAGCAGGTATGAGAGCTGCTCCTCACAGCAGCACACCCTGATTTCTTCACCACCTCCAAGGCAAAAGCAATGACCACCTGAGGCATTGACAGTGTTAGCTATTTTCCTCTTCCGCATGAAGGAAGCTGGGGAAGGAGGTTTCTCCTCCCCATCCCACCCTGTCCTGTCCCATCCCATCCCACTCCAACTCCTTCTAGTTGACCCAGCACCCTTGCTAAATACAGTTCTGTATGAACATTACACATTTGCTTTTCCCTTTATTATCTTTAACTAAATCTTTCACAATTAACATGTTTATACATCTGAGAACAGGTTTGGTTTTGTGGGCTCCCATCCCAATGCTTCCTTGTGCTTAAGTACTTTAACAAGGAGCTCTTGATCCACAAATAACAGAACGTTTATGTACAAAAAAACCTTAGGAGCAATTTGATCAGTGATGTAATTAAATCCCCCATACAGGACAGCCCGGAGCTCGCTGTGCTGCCTTTTAAAAGTGACATTTTCTTTTACACTGGCACCACTTCAACACGTTTTTTCTAGTACAGGAAACACCATATTGTACTTGTCCAAATGTGTGTAAGTCAAACCTGAAGCAAACAGTTTCTTTTTGCGACCCCACTGGCCTCAGAACCCTGCTGGTAAGTTCAAGGACACTTTTAAATCCAACCAGCAAATTTCTGAGTGTTGCTGCCATTGCAATATGTCTGTACAAGCTATTAGCTCTGCAGTCTTTGTAGAGAAAACTGTGTTTATTTTTAAGTTCAGTTTTTTAGCTTCCTTTAAAATGTTTCTCTTTGTTGCTAGATACCGGTTTTGGATAAACGATAATAATAAAACTCCAACACGCTCAGAAGAAACTATTAATGATTAAACAGTTTCTCTCAGCTAAAATGCCAATTTGTCAACTCTAAAGCCACAGCGTGCAAAAACTGTTCATATCACTCAGTACCTATATTATCACAATTCTGAATACAGTCTAAGTAAAACTCTTTGCTATGAGGAAATGGGAGTTACCAAGTTGCAGCTGACTTTTATTCTGCATCATGTTTCATTACTCTCTCCATCTCCGGCTGCACAGCAAACAGCTGTTTTATTCCCTGTATCTTGTTCTTTATTAGGGCCAGGGTGGGGAAAATCAGGCACAAGCTGACATATTTGTCAGCCCAGCTGCTCTTCCTTTGCCAGTTTAAACTCAGACACTCAGGGGTACGTTCACATGAAAGGACAGGTCCATGTGCAATTTGTGATGGGATTCAGTTATACTCTAAAAACCAGCGTGTTCCCTCTCCTACACAGTCAAGAAATAATGCCATCAAGCAAGCTGATGGCACCATAAATCACTACAGCAAACCCCAGTGCAATTACAGTACTATCTTTATGTAGATTTAAAGGCTCTATTCACACACACTTTGGACTTCAGTTTTTTCCATGGAATCAGTGTTTATGGAAGTGAAGCATGGATAATCAGAAAGTTTTGGTTGGAAGAAACTGCAAACGAGAAAGCTGCGCCTCTCCAGCCCAGCACCCCAGGATGCCATGCCAGGAGAGTGTCCTGCTCGCAGCACGCCTGGGGGTGCCGAAGATGATGGAGGTGGAGTTGGAAATCAGGATCCCACTTCCCTGTGGGAGAGCCAGCACCCCTCTCTTATTAGGGCCCAGGACCAATCAAAGCAGCAAATCCTCCTGTGAGGGAAAAGGGCTAAAGAAAAGGGCTTGGTGAGGCCTCAGATGGGGAGATGTCACCTTGTTGTCAGAGGAGGTACTGAGAATACGCTTGGCTCTTCCAGCAGATTTTTCCCTTAGGGGAAAACAGCTACTCTAAGAGCAACATCAACACGGCAGATCCATAATTGATACCTTTGTTTCCCCATTTGCTTGTCTCATGCTTTATCTGAGGTCCTCACTTCTCTGCTCTCTGTTAATTATGAATGACTGTATTATGGCAGTGCTTAGGAGGGCTGGTCACAGAGCAGGACCTCTTTGTGACAAGGGCTGTACAAACAAAAACCATAAGGAACGTTCTTGCTCCAGCTCCAAGTATAAAACAGAGAAGAGTTTGAACAATGGGTTTCAGATTTTTCATTGCCACTGGCTCAGTTGCATTTTTAAGATTTTTTTTTAGCTATCCAAAAGTCCATATGATTTTGTTTGCAGCATGTCCTTTTCTTAATACCTCTCTCATTCAGACATGGGTGTTGAGCAATCATAAAACATATCTTTGTCATCTGTAGGCTAAAATAAAATCCCAACTTGAACTTCTGTGTGCCAGTTTAAACTGAATTGTTTTAGCTGGATGAGCATCCCTCAAGCCAGAAAGCAACTACCCACAGAAGAAACACCAGACCCCATTTTCTCCCCACCAACGTATTTCAGCGCTGTACTATCACAGAGCCCAACAGCATTCATTCAGTACTTAGCTTCAGTGCACATCATTAGTTAGAGTTTCAATCAGATGCCTGTTTGCCTGGCGGGGGGATCTGAGCCCACCCAGCTGCACCAGCATGCACCACCGTGCTGCCGTCTGGGAACACTTTTCCTTTTCTTTTCCTACTGAGCCAGGCACAGCTAGGAGTTAGCAGTCATTGTAGCCCAATGAGAAATTTTATGTCTTCCAGTTATCACTTAAGATGTATTCAAGCTTGTCCTGAATCAGATAATATATTGATCTATTTACTTTGTACAAAACTCACAGACATCAAGGATAATTTAGCCTGCTGCAGCACTGGAAATTCAAAATCCTCCCAAGTATGCACAGCATCAGGGTTCACCAGATACATCTTCAGCTTTATTTAAGCCCTGTAGTTTTCTTTTTTAAACTACTACCAAATGTTTTCCTAGAGAGGGAACATTGTGTGACGGAGCGCTCGCCTGTTTCCATCAGTGCCTGGGAAAGCCAGCCATCCCTTAGGAAACCCCCAGGAGTACTTCAGAAATTCTTGCTGGCAGTGTTTTCCTGTCCCGACTGTTTTTCATGCTCTCATCCTGGGCTTTCTACAACACACCCAGCAGCTGATACATCCAGCAAGGGAGAGAAAGCGCCAATTATCTGATTTAATAATGAATCGATACATGGATAGTCTTCCACAAAGAAATGAGCAAATGCCGAGTTTCCACTGGTGGTCTTTCCGTGGGGGTCCTTCTCCAAGGGTTGGCCCAGAGGCAGGCAGCCTGTCTCAGCAGCGAGGACTCACCTGGGCCTCTGCACAGCGGCCTCCAGAAGGGCATTGCTGTGGGGATCCAAGGAGGGAAAGGAAAGCAGAGAGCCTACCAACAATGGATGGTCTCATCCCACCATGCTGGTGGGCCACCGCTCTGGGCTGGCAACTAGGGAATGAACCTCATCCCCATGCACTTCTGCAAGGCACAACGTGTCTTTGCAGCCACCCTCCAAGTGCCACTCCCACAGCACAGTTTGAAGCCCGATCAGCTCCAGCCTTGACCAAAGGAGCAGAGGGCCCTCCTGCAGCCCCTGGCAATTTATTTCCATCAGAGAACACCTCCTGGAAAACCTGTTTGCCATGCTGAACAAAGCTTTTGCATAACTCCATTTTCATTGAAGTGTGCTTTGTGTAAGGGCAGGTTTTGAAACAGAAAGAGGTAATAATTATTATTTAAAAGTGCTCCTTCAAGCAGCTGACAAACAAATGACAGCAACTTTCCTGAGCTTAGGGCAGTGGTTGTGACATTCTGGAAATGAAAAGAAGTGATAAAAGGTTCAGTCACTTTTCTTGCCTTGAAAAAGGTTTATAATTTTCTCCAAACCTCCCTCCCATTCTTGCAAACATTCAAGTACTTGGCACATATTTAGACTTTTTGGCAACATTTTTAGATTTTGTTCTCACTTTGCACCTTAGCTGGATGCTGAGCTCCAGAAAGGAGCGGCAATTTTCACCCCGGGAGGGACCCAAAAAAGGACTTGGGCATCCCATGGCACAGTTCCTGCCCCGCAGGTGGCAGCTGCTGAACCGAGGGCAGCCCAATACAGCAGGCTTGTCCTTGCCCTTACGTGCAGAGGGCACAGAAGGACATTGCTGGCTAGTCATGCTGAACCTTTCACACGTGGTGCTCACATAAGGGAAGGTATTTTGGAGAAAAACCTGAAACTATGACGAAAACATATAAACACCACATAAGTAAAACTGAAGATTTCCATATTATTCTTTGGCAGAATATTTTCTGTACATCAATAGAGATGCATAACACAGGAAATGCAGGTAAGTGCGACAGCACAGCCTGAGTCAGGTAAAAAAAAAAAAATGGCTAGAAAAGCATCATTGACCTTCACTGAATATTTTCTTGTTCTAGAAGGAATAAAATGAAATTAAAAACATTTCTTAACTGGCTATTTTTTTAAAACTTCTGTATAAGATCAGGAATAATATAAGAAACTTGAACAGCAGAGGTATGCATGATACGACTAACTCAAAGGTTTTTTGGCAAAACTTATGACATTTCATGCTTTTATGAATAGTGGTCACTGGGAACCAGCTCTCTAAGAATTTTAACCTGAACCAAAACTCTTCGGTTTCATGTTTGTGAACATGTATATGGCCTATATCAACAGGACCCATATCAACAAGGCCATATGTTGCCTTGGCATTTTAATGGCTGTCCTATGGTGTTTGCAGGGCATAAGCATGAGGAGGAGCAGCCCAGTAGAGCACCCAGCTGGTACTGTAAGTCAGCCCTCGTGACACTGGAGCAGCCTACTGACGGGTAGGGTCCATGGATTATATGGGGATCCCAGGGAAAAGGTCATCCTATTTCAGGCAACACCAGCTCTGAAGAGGATGAAGAACATTCAGGTGTCACCCCAAAGCTCCCAATCCAAACAGTCTCCTTCCCAGCAAGCTCCAGCACCGACATTGCCTTCTTGCTCCAGCCAGCCTCTGCACTAACTTTAAACTTCTGCCTTTTAATCCACTTGGGAATCCATGGTTCTAGTAGGCTTTTAATTATCTTTCATCCCAACACAGAATTTTAAGGTAGAATTGCATTTTGGGGGAAGTTTAGCTTTGAGAAAAATTAACAAGAAAAAGATAATGAATAATTAAGAAGAAAAAAATAATGCGTTACTATAGCACATACATTTTGTTCACACTCAGATGAAGACAGAGGCCTCTATCTTAATTTACTCCTGTGTTAGGAATACCACAGTTTTATCGCTAACACTGCACACTTTCATGCAGACCAGCGCTGCAGGAAGGGCCAGAGGATGGCCAGGAACCATTGGCCAGGAATGCCATTGGCCAGGAATGTAGAGCAAGCCACAGCTCACGGGGATGTGCGGTCGTCCCCCCGAAAACCACAGCTCAGCACCTGCTCCCCAGGGAGGCAGACGAGTGCAGGGGCAGGGGGGAACACAAATAGGAAATGCAAAGTGACTCTTGCTATTTGTACAGACACAAGCTCCTTGTTACTGTAACTACTCTGGAGTCCATGGCCTTCCAGGCTGGCTTTGGAAAGGACCTTTCCCTCCACAGAAGATGTTGGTGGCTCACCTATTTCACAACTAAAACAAACCAGAGCTTAAATCCAGAGCTATGTGTAAAGTGGCAGAAGTCCTTGGTGTGCTTCAGCCAAGCTGTTGAAAAGAATGTAATTGTACTTTTATATGAAGTCAAACTACTTTTGGATGTTGTTTTTATAAGCACAAAACTACCTGCCAGTAGGAACAGGTGAGTAATCAGTGAAAGTGCTTGAACAACAGTAACTAAAAACCATTAGTGCAGGTTTCTGTGCAAGGAGAAGTTCTCATCGGTAATTTCACTGACACGCACTTTAACATGGGTAGCCCTCTTTTGGGGCAATTACAGCAACACTAGAGGAAATGGAGGGCTGTATCCACAAAACTGAAGGATCTCTCTGACCTCCAGTTCATGGCACCTACTCAGAACTGGGAAGCCCCAGAGCAAACCCCTGTTACTGAAGGGGCTCTTAAACTACTCTTACCCTAAACCAGAGAGCTCTAGAGAGCACTGCTCCATCTCTCAGCTTGTTTCATGCCCACCGCCTTCATGTACCCATCCTCCCACTGCAAACAGTTCTTTATGTCTAAACCCAGTTACTGCTATCAGAGCTTTGGCTTCTCTATCTTAACTGATAAGGGACAAGAAATATTTTGAGAAACTGTCACAGTTTTCTTGAAAACTGTGCTACAGAAATTTACAACAAAATATAACATAAGGCATAATCTGATGATAAAAACTTTTGCAAGTGTATGTGACTGTACACATGTGTAACTCTCAGTAGGACTTCAGTCATAAGCCCTAGGTTAGGAAAAAAACGTTCCTGTAAATACGTCAGAAAAAAAAACATCAATACGATACCAACAATAACTGCACTGAGATACATTGATGGCTGACCTTCTCACGTAGCTTCCTACCAAGCTTCTGGGCTGGAGAGGGCTACTGAAAGTCCTCATAAAGACTGTGCACTTTGCTATCCTTCTCCTTGAAGGGTTACCTCTCGCACTGTCTCGGCAGTACCCGAGCTTCCCTCCCTTCTTTTCCACCTCAAACACATGCCTTTTTTTTCACACCTCAGGAATTACATGTTTTTGTCTCAAAACTTTCACTACCATCCCATACGTTAAAAAAAAAGCCAGAAATGCTAGGTACAAAGATTGAATTATAAAGAAATACACAGAGTAAGACAAAACAAACCTCTCTAGATTTGCAAGTTTTCCCCACATTGACATCTGAGCACACAAATAATCACTTAAACCAGAAAGAATGAGAGAATGGGTTCCATGCTGGTATTTTTTTTTTTTTATGAGATTGGACTGCCTAGTATTTATTTGCTTTTAAGAAATGGCTAATTCAAATAGCTCTGCTGCCTCTGTTCTTCCTCTACTCTCCTCTCACTCCTATGTGGATTTTACTGCATAAAGAGTAAAAAAAGTAAACTGAAAGTAAGAAACTTCTGGCCCCATATACACAGAGGGTGTATCAATTCTTAGAGGATTTAAAAAACTGGTCTGTGTCAGCAGACACCTCTGTACTGATGAAAAGATACTGGGGGTTCAGTTCTGCCCCGCTGGCATATATCCTCTGAAACAGGCCCTTGGGGTAAAAAACAGGTTGCCAAATATGCTAAATAGTACATTCCCATCCAGGGACTGTCAAGGTGTAATTATGTTATCCGCTAAACCACAAGCCAGGCAGTGTCTGAGGAGGCTGTTCCCCTCAAAAAGCTAAAGGAATAGTTAGCCACAGCAGTGGGTTAATTTGCTAGCTGTCTTCAGCTGTATCCTCCACCACAGTGAATTCACTTAACGAAGGGCTTCATTTATTTTTCTTGGTTCATCTCATCTTCTGGGGATGTTTCTTGCAATGTTTTTCTGCTGTGGTTGAGGAAGCCCTGAATGCACTGCAGGCCGAGCAAGACAGAGAGCAAGCAATGTTTTCTTTACAAACATCCCTTAAGGACGGCTGACTGTAATGTATAAAAAAAAATTAAAAAAAAATAAATCCAAGGCCTGCCTGTTCACTTGTGCTCACTTAGTTCCTCAGTCTATGGCTTTCAGGTCTGGCATGCTGCCTCTGCAGCAAGGTGAGGGGATGACAATATTTAATTATCACGCAAGACCACTCTCAGGACTGATTAATGCCCACAGAAGCGCTCAGAGTTGGGAGACACGAACCTTCCGGATCACGCCAGGGTGATAAGCTGTGGCCTTTGTTCTTACACACTAACAGATTTTGCACTGAAGTGGTTGGGAAAGGCTTGCCCCTTAGCAGGGCTGAGCTGAGGAGGGTGTAACTTCTGTCTAAGGGAAGATAAGCATTGGCAGGAGCATCTCCGGCCACTGCAGCCATTTCCAAACTAATAACCAGTCTATGCATTAGATACAGTGTGCAGTGCTATACATCAAATTTTGTGACAAGCTTCTCCTGCTAACTAGAGAAACCTGCAAAATACCAAACCTTTGTCTAATGGTTTAAAAGGTATTGAAAAAATGCTTAGCTTTTGTACACTTTCTAGTGGCCTACCTCTGTGTTCTCAAGTTCTTTTTATCATTTGTGGATGGCAGCTAGAAAAGCACATTCTTTTTTCCTCTTCTTCTCCTTTCCAAAAGACATGATCCCAGCGATCCGATACTGACACTAAATACTTTTCAACACATTTTTTATTATGCATGTCAAACTAAACTACAGAGTTTCCAGGTGCATTAAATGTTTCAGAAGCAAACTGTTTGTCTTGCTGGGTCTGGCTGAAATACGTCCTCCTCCTCTCCACCCCCCTTGCCTCCAGTAGTAACGGGAAAATTAAATCATCAGGAAGAGCATTGCCAGAGGGGAGTTAAGAGAGAGGTGTTGCTGTAAGTGTCCAAGATACTTGGTTTTTTTCAGTTTCAGGTCTCTGAATTCCCCTAAACTTTTCCAACAAAAACTTTCTTCCTCTCTCCAGGATCATGTTCTCCTTATAACACAACACAGTTACATGATGGCATCGTCCAACAAAAGGCTTTAAAAGCCGAACATCATAGTCATGTAGTTTTTGCAATGCTTTGTAGTTAACACCTCTCTTCTTCTTGCTGGCTCATGTTCTGCTACTCTCCATGACTTTCTTCCCCAGCTAAAGCATAGACCGCTTTTCATTTCTGCTTGGTCCTTGTCCAGCTCTTGACAAGCTAGGTTTATACACAGTCTTAGCTGTCCATTTTATTGTTCACTCCCTTGCAGAGACACAGACTCTTTCATGTGTCACCATCAGATCTTACGTGTTTCTTCCAGACCCTATTTCCATGTGTCAAAAGCAGCAATATTCCAGTAAGAAACAACAATAGCATCTCCTCCCCAAGAAATTGAATTTGGTATCCTCTTATAAGAGTCAGACCATCCTTCTGAAACTTTTCATTTCAAGAATTTAAGCACTGGAACTACTCTGCAATTAGTGCAATTGTTTTAAATCGCATACAGATTTTTAATACTAATTATTAATACTAATATTTTACTTCATTTTATCAATCACATGAACAATTCATCAGAAGAGGAGAACCATGCATGGTGGTATAACATGTAGGAAAAGAAAACCACTACGCCCTTCCCTGTATCAACATAAAAGCAGCACTAGAACACTGCTTCACATTTTCAGAACAAGAATATTCTTAGCATCCGTGCCAAAACCAACAGTTCCTTCCCCTCAGAAATGCAATAAATCTATAAAACTCTAAGAAACAAACCAGTAATCTTCAGGCACATTGAATGAATTTACAGGAAAGGAAATGTGCAGCCAGTTTTGAATTATTACCAATGAAATAAATTATAGCACATTATATATGTATAATTTAAACATGCCCAATTTCTTGACAATGAACTACTTGGGTTTTTTGTTCTCCTTGTAAAGACAGCTAGTATCTAAAACTCATTTCCCACCAGCTTACAAAAACTTAAAGTGGCTACATGAGTCAAACTACTTGACTGCATCCCACTGAATCTGTGTTTTGTAAGCATGCAGTGAAAGTGTCATTTCTTTGTTGACTCATCCAGGATCTGGGGGAAAAAACAGGGAAAAAAAAAGTCCACTAGAGATTAGTTTTCAGCCTGTGTGACTTTATATTGCCTGTTATGACATAAATGCTTCAGGTAAGGTGATCTCTGGCGGTTATAAGCAAGGAAAGCAACTGGGAGAAAGGTCACAGACTGGACCATCCCTCACTATTCAGTTACACCACGTTTATATTCAGGGTGCTGCTGCACTTGTGAACTTCGCTGGTTTGATGACCAAGCATTAGAAATCTTTGTGCATCCCTCAGACAGTAGAGGTGGGAGATGTACAGGCCATGCTCAGGCCTATCAGGGCCTCATGGGTAAACGCTGGATGGGAGGATCTCAGGCACCTCGCTTCCTACAGTATCTCCAAAAACTGACCTGGGGCACAGACAGACATAACCTAGGGCTACTGCACTGTGAATCTTCCGTGAACTGCTATGCCTTTTGGCATCTGTGCAACAACTCACACCAATTTATGTTGGAATCTGAGAGCCCATAGTTTGCTGAGGATGCAGACACAGGCACTGACACATGGCACTGGCTTCCCAGCTCCTGGTCTGAGAAAGAAGAGCACCGGTCTGAGAAAGAAGAGTACGTGCAGCGGGCTGAGCTGGAGTGCAGAGCCCAGCTCCTGTTGCTGTGGTTTGTTCCTTCAATACACCATCCTCTCCAGTGACAGGCTGCCCTCCCTTAAAGTTTCCTGGGCATTCAGACCCAATCTCCTTCATGACAAGTGTTATTTTACTTAGTTCAGCTTGCTACTGAACAGAAGTTGGGATCCAAATCACCTTAATCACTTTTTGTTACATGCTCTTGCTCTGCAACCACACAGGCAGAAGGCAAGGAGAAGAGCCCTGTCTTCTTCAGCAGAAAAGGTCAAGCAGTAGGACAATAATTTCAGTGCACGTCAACAAAGTTGCAAACCCCAGAAATACAACCAGGGGTGACAAAACCCCAGTCAAGAGTTAATTTTCTGGGCTGAAGCTTCAAGCATTAAAGAAAAATTCTTAAGCCTGGAAAGGAGTCCTGGTGTGCCCCAACTCTCACCAGTAATGGCTTAAGCTGGAAATGTAAAGTATATGACCACAGTGAAAACATCAAGATTCATGGTCTATCACAGTTATTTTAAGGGTGTAAATTACCTATTTAGCTTAAAAATCAATAAACATTAAAGATCGTTTGTACTTTTCATGAATTATTGCTATACTATAAACTACGTGACTTGTTTGCACAGAGCAGTAAAAGCTCGAGCTTAAAAAGCCCAACCAGTATCTAAGGTCTCTGCATCATTCCTGGACTTTTACTAGACAATGCATTAGAACATTCAGATCCAGAAAATAGAAAAAGGACTAAATAAGACTGGAACAAGGACAGTCTATCTACATGATTAGGATTTGCTGATAGTTTGGGCAGTTGGTCAGAGTGACAACATCTTGCAACATTAACAAAAAGCAGCAGATTTTCAGGGGTGAGGCTGATCTTTGGGAACAGAACTGGTTTTGCTCACGTAATTTCAAATGTTAGGACAGCTATATCACAGTCTAGTTCTGCTCAGCAAATCATCACTCTAATTCATGAAACCAAAGCAGAAATCAGTGATGAAAAAGGCAATGCATGCCGTTGCTGTTTACATCTTTTCATATAAAGCTTCATTTTCACAAAGCTATCAACACAGGATTCCGTATTGATACTCCTATCTGCCAAGTAACAAAGCGTTATCACAATTTTATAGTATTATATAGATGAGTATTATCCAACATACACTTGGTCAACCCTTTATCAATACAGAATAAACCGCAAGGCATTATCTTCACTCCTTTTTTCTCATTTTACTTGCATGCAACCTGACAGCAGACCCTAGACTTCCACACAATGTTGGAGCAACCTAGATCATCACTTCCCCCCCGCTTTTTTCCCCACTTGCACTGACCATCACAGCTGTTCAAGGCAGTGAGAGAACACAAAGGTAAGTAAGACTTTCACTTTTGACAGAGTCTTTATTTCCAAGTGCCTGAAGACCAAGTCAGGGATAGAAAAGGTTAATTCCTATGCAGCGACCTTGTAAAAAGCCTGCAAGTACCTCAAGTCTTAAATCAAATTTCGTAATAATGAGCCTCCACCTGATGGACAGAGGTAATTGCCTTGTCTGTACAGACTGTTAGTCCAAAACACTCTGTGGACTGCAAATAGGCAAGGTTGAATTGATTCACATAATATTTAAATCGGGGGGAAAAAAAACAAACCCAAAAGGGAGGACACCCATCACTGTTACCCATGTGATTCTGGCCAGGGACAGCGAGAAAGCAGTTCATCTTCATGTCATGCATACTTTGATGTTCACAGTGACCTTCCTACCTAGTTTCTACTGAACCATTTCTATCATACAACAGTGTAGGAGACAGCACACTGGAGCCCCACTGTAATTTTACATTTGCCCAAAAATACACTGGACAGTCATGGTGTTGTAGAGTTCACCTAAAAGGGGATATAAATTACTCCATTTCATTCTTTGCCTTTGATTTTTTTCTGGGGGCATAAAATAAAACTTTAAAACCCTCAATATCTGCGTACATTCCCTGCTAATGGTTTGTACTCATATTTTCTTTCTCTTCCTTCTTCAGTTTTGCACGTATTTTTAGCATCAATATCTTTACGTGACTTGAAACCAGACCTGACTGAAGGCTTCTCAGTCGGCAAGAAGGCTCTCAGCATTAGCAAAACTGAATTCTGTCAACTCTGGGGCACAGACAGAACAGAACTGCCTCCTTCCCCACACACCCCTATGCCCTGGTTGCTGTCTCAGCAGGGGCAGCAGAAGCCAGACTCACTCTCTAGGATCTGCCAGAGGCAAAACAGACTAGAGCCACCGCTGCCTGTTACCAGAGCCATTTTATTGTCACCAAACTGCATCCTCTCTTTTTGCCTATGCCTAGCACTGGTCCTGCCCAGACCTATTTGAATAAAAATCCATCTACCACATTGTCACAGTTCCCATCGAAAAAAGCACAGGATCAGGAATCTGCCTTACATCAACTAAAGAAGGCAACAAATGAACCCTTCAGAAATCACTTCTCTATATGGAACCAAATGACAGCTGGCTGGGGCATCACTGCAGATCAGAAATACTCTTTTAGCCACTGTTACAATTTGAATACAATGGGCAGAAATAAGTTCCAGAAGCTGGCTGTTTGCTGAAGTATTTTTTAAAAATCCATCGGTGATTAACCCAAAGCATTAAGTGCACTCTATTTTTTTAAGCATCAACTGCACTCTATTTTTTTAAGCATCATCATTATGTTTTAAAACAATAAACTAAAGTGAAAAATAAATCCAAACCCAACACTGATTCAGAAGCATTTTTCAGCAATGTTTCTTCATTTTTTAAATCTCAAAAAGCATCAGTGACCAAAATTAATACAGGACAACTTTACATAGGTAAGAACATACAAAGAAAGATATAAATGTTCAAGCCTTTTTCTGCTTTTAATAGTCAGGACTGCACTATGGCTCAAACACCAATGTGGACTTGGAAGCTCACTGGTTACCTCCTGGCTGTGCCTTAGGTGCATGGAGTGATCACAAGTAAGCTGTCCCAATGAGTATTATAAAAGGGACTGGAAAGCATTTTGAAATCTGTAACAGAAAACACCATCTAAGGACAAGGCAATACTACTCAGGAGCAGTAAGAAAGCCGAGGAAGAGGATCTAGGAAGGAAGGACAGCTGATCCAAGGGGTGGCTGAGATCCAACAGTGCGGGATCAGTTGTCAGTAGGGCTTAGCATAGGCGGCTCAGGAGGAAACGAGATCTCCCGTGAGCTTTTCATCTGGGGGAAGTATCAGGGTGGTCACCTGAGAAGACAATTCTACACAAACCCAGCCAGTTCACTGGACTCTGCTGCCCGGGAGCCAGCTCTCATTCTCCTTGTGGCAGATGAGGAGGCTGATGATTAACACTGCAAACAGGTGATTAGTGGCTACCAAACATCAGCACATGAAGGCATCTCAGACAGAATGCCTGACACGAAAGGTCATGTACCCTGGCAGTTCAATGAGGAGAATTCCTGGTCATCCTTAGAGCAGCCTCAGAGTGACAAGAGGCGAAACACCAACCTGGGACCTGTTAAGCACTAGGCCTTTACTTTCACACACGTCTTCCTGTGGTTCACACATGGCTCCTGTGGTATGGCCAGTCCTCTGTGTCCTTACAAGACCTCTGCTCTCGGCCATGCCCCTGAGCGAAGGCTCAGATTGCCACCTCCTCTGCAGTGAGCTATTGCTGCAGCTGAGGAGCTTGGTCTGGGCCAACTGGCAGCAACTGCTGTGGCAACAGGGGCACAGCTTTGCTCTGGCAGATCACAGTGTACAGCAGTCCCCATGAACATGGAAATACATGTTATAATTTATAAATGTGTTACATTTAAAAGTGTGCACAATTTTTTCTCTATAAATGGTGATTCATTTCACATGCTCACACTTGGACGCTCACCAACAGCACAGATCAGAATCATGGTTTTGGGGGCCAAGATCTACACTTTCAGCAGTTGCTATTACTTTTGATACTTCAGCTCAAGGCACACAAAGATCAATTTTATAAAAGAGCTTTTGCATTTCCCATTGGTAGCAGGAACATTTCTGACTACCCATTCTGTCTGAAAACATGGGCTTTATATGCCTTTGACTAGATACCTAAAGTATCCACTTAGTCAGCCCAAAATCTGGGGCAAATTGTCTACTTAATTAACCCAAATTCTGGAGCTGTCACAATTGTAGCCTCATTTGACAACACTGGTAGGATGATGAAAGAGTTTCCCATGCTCAAGATCCACAAAAACTGAAAAGCTTCAGATGTAAATTTAATAGCAGCTGAAAACAGAGTTCCCTTTGTACTTACAACTCTTCCATAACTTACAAAAGCATAAGAAGGAAAAAAAAGGAATAGGATTCCCAGTGCACTATTACAAGAGTTCAGCCTCAAAGTCCCCAATCAATTTAAACCTCAGGAAAAATAAGGAAGATGAGGGTCTCTGCCCAATACTTCCTTTCTGGCTGTGGAGAAAGGGCTTCACAACAAATGGGATCTGACATCTATGCTTTCCACCCTTTCAAGTGCACCAATAACTGAAATGGCTGGCTAACACAGTCATAGTGTTATGAGTAGCTCACTGCACCTGTAAATGCTTTGAGGTGCCCTTCTGTAAAGTGTGATGATGTCAAATTTCTTTCACTTTTGAAAAGAACAGAAGCTGGAGGAGAAAAATCAACTTAATTTTTTTTCTTCATTAAGAATTATTACTGTAAGGCCTTGTCTGCACATTCAGATCTGTAGTGGACAGAACCAGGATGAGAATTTAAGTCTGTATGTCCAGCTCCTCGGGAACAGAAGAGCTTGCTCCAGAACATCACCCTCAGTAAGGCTCACAAACAGCTACTGCCAAAGAGCACTACTGGAGTAACTACTCTTCCTAGACAAGTTCTGAAAATCACTACGCTGATAACCAATTAGTTTGTTTGCCAACACCTAGAGCTGCTCAAACAAATACTAGTTTTCCATTTCATTTTAGGGCTAAGATAAGGTTGTCCAGTTATGGCAATTACAATTCCTCTGCACAGACACAGGTGAAGCCGCAGTTTCCTTGTCCATGAACAGGAAATCCCATAAAGCCAAGAGAGATGAGAAAGAGCAGTCTGAGAAACATGCTCACTTCTGACCTATGCTAATCATTTCGCCCAGTGCCAAGGTCAACAAACAACAGGATCCTACCAGCAACTGCTTTCATCTCATGGGGGGAGCTGGGTGGAAAATGGTTTTCCTGTGCTGTCAAAGTACATTTTCATGTCCTTGAAAAAACTTTGGGTCTGTAATAGGATGAAACGCAAGCCTGACAATTTGTGCCCTGTTTCTGTAAAATGTATATGACGAGATGAACTCCCACCCATCCCAGAGTAAACAGGCCCATGGATTATGTACTCAGTGCTGGATCTGACCCCAGTCTTCAACTAGCCCTGCTGAGCACTCTGACCATTGGGGCAGGAGGTTCCCGAGACCTTCCCTTTGCAGCCTGTCCTTCCCCTCCACATACCTTCTGCTGTGCTTCGCAGACCCCATGTTGCACTGCCTGACCCCTCCCTAGGCACACTGGTAGGTCTGTTATTACTGCAAGTTTCATTCTCGACAAGGCATAGCTATTCAAGAAACAACAAAAACCTTTTGTCCCCTAACTAGGTCTGCTTTTAAGTGTTACCTTCCCAATATGCCGATCATGCTTCCACTTGAGGACTTGGTTGTTTCCCCGTACTGTGGCTGGTACTGAACTACCCAAGAACAAATTCAAAAGAACAAAAAAAAAGTGCACAGCTCTGTTGCTCTGTAGATCAGAAAGCAGAAGCGATAGCCTTTGCACATGATGGCTCATTGCCCCCAAAAGCACTGAACTCCAGCCAATGAATGGGGAGAGAGCACGTTAATCAAGTCTTGCCAGGCATGGGAAAAATCACTGAAGAGGAAGATGAACAAGGACGATATGCACTCCTCCTTTTTCACCTATCTATACTTTCTATATTGTCTTCCCAAGCCTCTCTTGCTATCACTGTTCATATTTGCTAACCATGACAAATAACAAACAAGCTTTATAAAATCTACCTAAATGATTGAAAAGCTGGAACCAAAAAGGAGAAGGAGCAAAGGATTGCCTGGTGGGCGTCCACAGGTAGCTAAGAGCCACTCTGCTGTCCATCTACTGCTTACAGTTATGGGAGATTATTAAAGCCCCAACCCTGTCCAAATACCTCAACACCCACAGCTGACGGCAAACTCTAGTGAGGGAGGATTGCTACTAAAGAAAGTTCCAACAAAGCATGAAAATCTGATTCTTCCTCTCTCTATAGGCACTTTAATCTGTCTGGTATGAGCATACATTTGCCCGGTTGAGAAGGACTTTGAGTTTTATGGTTAGGCCTCAGTCTTGCACTTAATCCAATGGGAAAGTGCCACTGGGACCTTGGTCTGTTTAAGTACATCAGTATAGATACATCTTTTCCAAGAGTAAAATCCTTCACTGGAAGTAAAACTTAAAAAAAATCCAAACCAACAAACAAAGGACATTAGCTGTAGTCCATACTGAGTATTGTATTATGCATGTATTTTATCTCTTCTAACTCTGTGACTTTCAGGAAAAATCTATTTCAGTTTTCTACATCAAATGATGTTCATCATATCAGTCCACCTGAAGGCCTCACAGTGATTTACTGGCGATGCCATCCCCTGTGCTCAGCTGATGGCCCCTCTGAACCCCGCGGAGGCACAGCAGGAATCAGAGGGCAGGATCTGAGCCCTTGCAGGCTGGCATGACTGGGAAAAAAAAGGCAGCAAACAGGCAAGTAACTTCTCACAGCTGCTTTTGTGTGGCTCACTGGGGATCTGAATGCACTATTGATTCCTTAGCACTAAAACAGATTTGTAGCCCCTGCATATGCAAGACAGGGATCTCCTTCAACTCTAATCTCTAGCAGCTGTCAAATACTTAAATGGCTTGTAGTTGGCTGACATGCCAAAATCAACGAAGATTTTAGGACTACTTGCCTAAGGGGCAACCCGTCTGCACTGGAGCTAATAGAAGCCATTCTCCTGCCCTGATCAGAGCTGGATGGGGCCTCCCAAACTTTGCAATGTATTAAGCATTCAGATCCTACCAGAATAGAGAACACAAATGACTGCACCCCCAAGAATCCATGCCACCCAGAAACCTACCTGCTGCCCCTGTGGTTTCCTGTTAAGGATATACTCTCCCAACGTTTTCAACAGGGCTCAAAGTGCAGTGGGACTGCTGGTCTGTGAAACCTCCTGGAAGCACTACTGACCACTGTGTCACCACAAGTGCAGTGCTCTTAAAATGCCAATAAATAGAATTTACTTGGCAACATTGAGGTAGAATCACCATAACCTGCATCTTCAGGTAACTGTCTCTTATCACTCCTGATTGAAAATCTTGGTTTCAGTTAGGAAAGAATTCAAGGGTGACTTTTTTTCTTTTAGCTAAAACTAGAAATCCAGCCCAATTATTGTCTGTTGGCATTCTGCTGAGGGAACACAGGCACCACAGCTATCATTAGTAAAGATATGGGCCCCCTCTCAGGCAAAATACCCTCACAATAGACTTTTGCACGTAAGGGTTTGGACACATTTTTGTACAGGAAGTTTAACAAAACCTTTTAACCAGCCCATCTGTTTCCTCACATCTGTTTCCCCAAAGCCTACCTTGAAATAATTCTAATGTGCTGGCTGCTGGGTTAAACCTTCAACAGGATGGTGAAATTTATTGGAAATGGTCAAATTTCTCTTTTATGCAGTATTTGGCAAGAGAAGAAATCATTCAAGATTTTGACTGGGATGGTGTGACGGGGATGTTGTACCACTGGCAACATAATGGAGCTTTTCTGAAAAGCTATATGCTATTACTAAAACTATTCTTTGAAACACCCATGAAGGGAAAAAAAAGGGGAAATGGGAAGTTTGCTGCACCATCTCCTATTTAACAAATCATTCCCACGTTAACAGCAGTAAGCAAATTAAGAATAAAGTTCAGACTTCAGAATTAAAGTCTACAGTGGGATTTGTTTATATTTTTGAAAACGGATGCAAAGGAAACGGGCACTGAGGAAAAACATGCGTGCAGCAACATTTTTGCAGGAAACTTCAAACCTGGCTGGAGTTAATTTAGATTCTACATCCTATTATCGTGGGAAGAGACCCGCTCTGTTTTGCGGTAACCAAAACACACAGGGCTATCCCAACGCGCCTCCAGACAGCATTCCCGATTAGTCCGCACTACCTCCAAAAAGTTAACTCGCAGACAGCCAGGGCTGCTTTATCTGGGGGAGTGCGAGGGGGTGAAACTCCCACTCACACGCTATTTATTTATTTTCAACAGCCTGCTTACATGTACAATGTCCCGGAGCCAAAAGCAACCAGATGGGCGGGTTACCAGCCGCGCTGCTGGGCGAGGTGCCAGAGCTCCCTTCCTCCCTCCCCCCCCC
>VZRW01006956.1:84905-147131 GCA_013398125.1 Aegotheles bennettii
AGCCGCAGGGACCGACCCCGCCGCCCCGCGCCCAGGCGGGGGCCCGGGAGCGGTGCTGAGCGCTGCCCACCAGCGGGAGCGGGCAGGGGACGCCAGGCCGGGGCAGCCCCCGGGCGCCTCGTCCCTTGTTCTGCTGTGACAGAGGTCTGGAAAAGTGGCCATCCCTTCCCTCTCTCACGTGTGCATCATCGAGGACAGGACCGCTTTTAATTTCAAAAGAAAGAAGACGGTCTAAGACAGCAGCATGCAGACGGCGCCCTGCACAACAGGGAACAAGATGGAACATAATCATCTGGATAAATTAATGAGGAAGATGGGGAGAAACAGAGGTTGTGCACAGCACGAGGGCAAAGGGAACAAAGGCTTATTTTGTTTTTCCTAACGCATAGCCATAACCTAAGCAGTGATATAAACTTGATCCTGGAGCAAACAGGTAACTGTTACCAGTGATGCAAAAAGTAATAAAAATAAAAGCTCAAGTGCCCGATAGCCATTACTGTGCAGTAACCAGCGACAAGCAGGGAGGTGCACACGCATCACAGGAGGACACTCATAGCTCATCTAGAGAACATGCTAAAGAACATCTATTAGTGAGACATACGGTGAAATTACTACATTTTCGAGTGGCCTGGAAGTCCTAGAGGGGTCAGAAGAAGAGGTTTCTGACCTGGTGATCTTTGTATGTGTTGTCACTGTGGTGACATTTGAGGATTTATTTCCTCATTTTTTATGATTGCACATTAAATTGCTGGAAGTACTGGCTTGATTCAGTGAGAGAGAAAAAAAAGTGAGGACAACACAAAATTGATAAAGCAGAAATAGATGAAGAACTAAATTAAAAGAAGATTAATTACATGAGCACTAGCATTTAATGAAGGTGTTTCTGTTGGGGAGCTGTGGGGAGGCTCTCTGATGTTTTCATCAGCAACCTAGAGAAGTATTATTTCAAACACCTTTAAAAGACTAAATAAATAACCACCTCCAGCAATTTTAGATGGAATAAATATTACCAGAGTGCTAATGAGGACAATGCAGCCACAGAGTTATCTGCATTATTTAATAAACTCAGCTCTTTCAAAAAATAAGTTTTAATAGAGTCAAAAGAAAAATATCAGACTTGCAGGATGGAGCAACAGCAAGACAAAGCCATAGAAGGTATCTTAGAAAGCTGCTTCATGTAGGGGCTCAGATAATTTCAGCATGAAATTTGGCTCCTAGTGAGCTAGTGCTGGTACAGAAGGAAGCTGATACTCACATATGGATGTGCAGAGGAAAGGGGTAGGCAGGAATCCCATCACATCACTGCACTTTTTATCAGCTAAAAAGTGCTGTCCCATGTCCCGTGTTGTTATCTGCCCCTTAAAAAACAATGCTGATTGATGGGAGACAACTCAAAAGGGATCCACAAGATGAGATGGAAAGTGGAGAAAGTGCTCTCCAGCAAAAGGCGGGACTGGTGCAGATGCACTCAGGAAAGAGTGGCATGTTGCATTTTAACCTAAAAGTGCCTCTGTGAGGAGAAAACAGCATTGCAGCACTCCTGCAAGTCCAAACACTGAAGGCAAGGCTGTTTGCCTGACACCTCCAAATCCAGGCCCCGTACACCAGGCTGAGCTACCCAGCAGGAGCTAAGTGGGAGGCAGGTTGCCTAATGGTCCCTTCTCCCACCCGTGGAAAGGCTTTCAGAAGGGTGGCTTATTGAACAACCTACTCCTGCCATTTATTTCTCAGGAGAGTTTTTTTGCAATTATTTCCCTCATTTATTTTTCCTACCTGGGAAAACGATTTTAAAAGGTTTTGTTTAGAGAAATTAGAGTTGCCTCTTTGGAGTCACTCGTAAACAGGAACATAAAAGTGTTCCTGTCTGCATCCGGTGGATCTCATTAATTTTATCAAAGGAATTTGTGTTCCTCTGCTATGTAAAAGCCCAGTTTACAATGTGAAAGTACGTATCGTCTGCCTGCAACAGTTCCTGTGAAGGTAATAAACCCCTCAAAGTCAATTCATAAGCCGATAAAATGGGCATAGTTATCACATCCTCCCATGCAGGTGAACCAGTTGCCAATTTCTTTTGTTTTGATTGTTGTTGGTTTTTTTGTTTGGGGGTTGGTATTTTTCATAAATAAACTGATGGTGGTGACATTCTTTTATGTTTTCTTTACAGCCACCTCTTTTTTAAGGGTTCTGTCTTCATACCTCAGCAATGTTTAGCAGTGTATTGCAGAATATGGTTACTGCTTTAGAAAGCAGGGGATGTGAATTCTAGGTTAGGAAAGGTAATGTTAATTTATAGCACTAACAGATTGTAGGCATCATATTACATGAAATAAGAAAATGAAGCTTCTGATTATAAAAGTTTACCCAAAAGAGCCACTTGCAAACAATAAATAATTTACTTGAATTAGAAAATTAAAGGTCTTACTAAGTAGATTTTTATTCGTGATGGACAAGATGCTGGGAGTATCCAGTACTATCACCATAGATTCTTTAATTCAGCTTCTGTAAGTGGGCAAAAACGAATGCTTTCTCTTGATCTTGAACAGGGAATAATAGTTGAATACATAAAACGGTACATGTCCATACAACAGTTATGCCTCTTTCTGCTTTATCTCCTGCCTAAAGATGTAAAGGGGTAATGTATACATCTCAGAGTACTCAGTCATTCATGATCATCAAATCAGAAAAAAAATTATCACTTTTCTGCTTAGATCCTGCTTTTTAAGACACTCAGTTTAAGAATTTAGCTTATGATTCACCAATGGGAGGGAATGAACCCTGAATCCTCAGCAATCTATGGAAAAGACATCTACCACTGTGACCTATGAGAGAAGCTGGACTGTTGAAAACAAAGACACATTACATTTATCCTATCTAGAGCTATATTTATGTAGCTGCCTCCACACAGAAGGGATTCGAGCATCCTACTGACATTCCTATATGAGCATCCACACGAAATACATATATTTAGTATTCAGTTGTCTGGGGACTTTTATTCTGCAGTATGGTAGAGATATTTTAATCTGTGCATTAAATTTCTTGCCATGTTGGTAGTTGGTGTTTAGGACAGTTAAAAGTTTAAGGATAGGATGACATTTGATAACAACTGATTCTAGCAGACATTTGAGGTTGCAGCTATGTAGATAAAAGACAATTTTATTGTGTATACTTTGTTTTTTAGGATTTAGATGACTATCTCTCATGTGTTTGGATGTATATTCCACTTTGCCTTTAAACAACTAATAGGATGAAACACAAGTGGAGTGCCCAGCATTCTGTAGTCATTATAGTCTTCTGGGGTTTCTGGAAATCCACAATTACTAGCAAAGGAAAAACGGCCTGGGAAGATAAAAGTGAGAATTTCAGCATTAAAATTTCCACAATCATTTTTATCTAGGGCTAATGTTGTACTGAAGGAAATGCTGCAACAAGATGCTAAAACATGAATATGTCTTCTATCAGGCAGATAAACTTGTGAGTATAGCAGGTACTGGTAGGTCATGCCAGGCTGTTCTGACATAACATCAGCATCAATGGGGTTCCTGGACCCAGTGTCCCAGTTAGATTTCAGTGCCAGCGGATGAAGCAAAGGATATGTCAAGAGCAAACATTAGCAAGAAGCTAAGTAATGTTTTTAGTCATGGGTCCCACTAAGGTTTATAGCAATGCCATTGAATTTGCCTGTAGAGAACTTATGAAGATTTTGGGGAGGGCACCACCAAAATCAGTTTGCTTAAGACTACGAACATCATATGTGGTTGAGCAAAAAGCTAATTCTGTTTTCTGGGAAGCTGAATGCAGTTCTTAACAGGCATTGTAAAAATAAAATCACAGGCTGTATTCACTAATGATACTGGGGTTGTATTGAGAGTTTGGGCCATTTCCTTTTAGTAACTGGAGACGTGTAATAACCCTAGATTATGCTTTTATTTGGAATTATTTTAAAATATATTGATGTTTCCTATTTTTTAATTTTTAATGGCTTAACAATGCAATATTCTTACCAGTGTCACCTTCCATTTCCAGTGCACAAGCATAGCACATACAAAAAAAAAAAAGAATTCAAAATTTCTTTTACAAGAGAGGCTGTTGTCTTTGCAAGTGATCATCACAAGTCTATGGCTTCCCTTGCCCCCCTCAAAACCCCTGCTGTACATACTTTCCACACAGTAAAATGAGAAGCATCTATGCCAAATAACTAACTGAGAGAAGCTTCTGTAGTTCAGTCTCTCACTTTGGAAGCTAGAGGATCAAAGCCATGGACCAACATGCAAAGGAGGGCTATTCTGATTAAAACAAATAGCAGACATTTCTTGGATGAGATTTGCTTGTCCAGATTAAGGTAACAAACAGGTAACAAAGTCCTTACAAAGTCCTTACCTATGGAAGTTCCAAGGGGCTCAGAGTTGTTTAGTATCCAGATGACCTCAACTCCTATCTCCATGGCTGCTCTTACTTATCCTTACCAACTCTCAGCTGCCACAGGTGGGAAATGAGCACAGCTGGACAGACTCACTCCTGGCAATTTGGCACAGGCAAATTATCTCACAAGTTATCTGCAAATAGGTTAGGCACTTGCAAATTTGTTTGCTACTCTAAATTATTCACCATAACAATTTGTCAGCAGATTTTGGACACTGGGAAGCAGGTAAACAATTAATGGCAACAGCAGTTCAATAATTTATTATCCAGGCTCTGTACTAGCTGCCCTCAGCCACGGGGCTCCGTGCTCTCTGACTCAGCAGTGCTGCCTGCATCTAGAGGAAACTTTCATGATAGCTGTATCAATATGGATTTAAATGGTTAGTGATGAATGCTTACAGATCTTCTCATGTGGTTTTACCATCTGATCTGTGACTTTTGTTGTACCCTTTAACCTACATTACTCTTATCTGTATTAAGTAACCGTTTGGCGAGTTGTTCTAGGAAAGACTTCTACGGACTTGAATATTGCAAGTATGTTGAAAAATCCCTGCTCTCATTTTAATAACAGTTTACAGTTTCTTGTGGTACTGTACTCACTGAGCTTTTAAAGTAATTTACGTAGTGTGTGTGTGGTTGAAAGGCAGAAAATAGAAAGAAAATGGTCCCAACACAAACATTTCAGGAGTCAGAGAGCAGATTTACTCATCCCCTGCGCGTGCTCCTCAGCTTCAGAAACTGCCCTGCTCCCCCACTGCGCTTTCTTCTAACATTTCAATTTCTACATGCTTCTTTTCCACTCCAATTCTGTTCCACAATATCTTTCAAAAGTATTTTACTTCCCTGATGGTCTTTAAAGGCAAATTCTAAAGCTTTATGTCACTCCGAGTTCTTTGACTTTTCTCCATCCCACGGTCATTGCTAATGTCTGTTTACTTCGCTTGTGAATATCTAGAGTCAGTTCCCTTGCTTTGCTTCAGCAAGCCTGGCCTGTGCAGGAACCTTCCTTTTCTCACAGACCCAGAGAATCTCACTAATTTTGGGGGTCTCTATTACTTTCACATCAACTGTTTTAAAAGCTGTCAGCCTAAAGATTTGTGATGTAAATAGCAGAAGTAATGTAATCCAGGTTTTGGAGAACTTCTTGGGCAAGATTATGAAAGGTGAGCAAATGAAAGATGCAGACCCTGACGAATCAGACCCTTCTAACACTAACAGTGTTGGGCTTTTTTAATTTGCATTTACTGAAAATTAATATGCTATAAGAAAATATGTGTGTTCTTCAGGGCAACGATCTTGTCTTCTTTTAAGAAGAGCTAAACACTGTGCAGTTAATACTGGAAAAAGCTACCTTCTGTTTTTTTTCAAGCACAAGGGCAACTGACATACCGGATCACACTCTATCCCTAACACTAGATCAGAAATGCCTGAAAAAAGCTGAAGAACCCCCCAGTAGATGACCTGACGTATTATCCAAAGTCTATAAGGTCCCTAATACTTAATAATTTAAATGCTACAGTCCTGGCTTAAATGTTAACCTTTAATTTTTAAAAAAATCTTCTACATTTTTGTTATTGTTAATAATAAGAACTCTCAATATTAATGTTGTTCGTTCATGACAATTTCCTCTGTGCCTCAGACTGACTCCTCGATCCCAGCACCTCCTGTTGCATTGCATTTCGCCGTACCGTGGCAGCCCTGTGACAGTGCAGGACAGCATTTCTTTTCCAAGCAAAAAATAACCATCAGAAATTTTCCAGTCAAGCGTGTGTTTGTCACCAGATATCAATTTTGTCCAAGGTTCCAGATTTACGATGAAAGACAAAAAGGACTACATTAAAAATTATAAATAGCCTTCTGCCTGTCCTAGTTCAAGCCACTGGGGAAGAAAATGGCGTAAAAATGACATGCTGGAGTGTAGAGTTCCTCAAGAGTCGGGTTTCTGCCAGGTTTTCAAAGGCTAAAGCCGCTGCATGTTTGTATCAGTGGTTACAATAAACAGAGCGGACTGGCTCCTTTACTGATCCAAGCTGGTATGTCCCCAGCAGTGCAGCTAAAAGCAGCTGGAGATCTGTTCTTACTGCAGGACACCACCTTTCCTCCTCCACCTCTTCTCTCGAGGCCTGATGTGCCTTTCATGGCATTCACCATAGCGGTGGTCACAGTACTGGAGCCCCCTAATTCATCATTTCAAGGAGAGGCTCCTACCACCTGGACCAGCTCCTCTTGGGCAGTTCTCCTCTCTCCCGTCTGGGCTTAATGGCAGCCTCCAGATGTCTCCTGGCTGCTGCTGCAGCAAAGCTCAATTATCCAGGAGAACTTCTACACTCCCCAGCCTGTCCAGCAGTGCCTCCTCACTTCAGAAAAGTCAGCCATGATGCTAGTCCAGCTGCACTAACCGTTTTCCTTAGGAAAAACACAGTTTTCAGCTCTTTAGGACACGTGTGGTGGTTGCTGGCTGCGGCTTTCCCTTTATGGCTCCAAGCTTCTTAATGAATCACTGCTTTTTTGGCACTGCAGCAAAATAAACACATCATTTTGGATGCCTTTGCCAAATGTACATACACTTAGAGCAGGTTTTGAATGATAGAAAGCGAAAGGTTTAATGAAATGTGCAGGCTGCGAAGCCTGAAGTAGCAAAAAAGCCAGAAAATGTGAATCTGAAAGTCACAACAGTCCCGTTAACACAATAGTTGTTCATATTTTGTGTGTTTTCTAGAACACATGGAGCAGGAGTACCACTAGTGCATCAGCTACAGCTCTCACCAGGAAAAAAATGGTACTAGAAAGCAGCTTAGGGGTGCAGGACCACTCATCAGCACGACTGTTAGATGCCTACCTCTTTCTTTCCTCTTCTGTTTATTAACTGATTCAGTGCAACTACACATAGCACAGCAGATTTTTACACTAGTGCTTCCTAGCCTATGTAAAGGGGGAAAGAAATCACAAAAAAATTTGGCAGGCATACTGAGTGAAGTTTCTCAGTTGCTTGAGCCAGTCGTGTGTACATACCCTGTCATGCACTTTGGCCCTTTCAAAGTGCCTGAGCCTGTTCACGACTTCAACACATCCACTTGCTCTTGCTGACTTGAGTGAGAATTGAGGAGAAGTTTTCAAAGTGTTTGGCACAACTGTTCCTCTAGTTCCTCTCCATTCAATCAGATTTGAGAATGAATTGGAATGTATCTCTGGACTACAATTAGCTCTGAAGGACAGAAGACCACAAGGGAACGGCTCTTTCCTCTTTAAATGGGTGACTGTAAAGACACTACCTTAAATGATATTCTGAATGCCAGCAAAGTTTCAAACCTGGATTTGTGCCTGATTAACTGCCAAAAAATCAGATTAATCTCTGCCTTTGGCAAATCAAATTCATTCCTTACAAAGCTGGTTTACTAGAGAAATCTCCAGACCAAAATAGAAGTTTCAGTCTTCAGTTTCATTTCCCCCTATGTTTCTACTACTATGAAAATGTGAACCTTTTTTTTTATCCTACTGGGAAAATGCATTTTTTCCACTCTCTCATGACTCAAAAACATCTGAAAGACTCTTCCTCCAAGCTTAAGAAAAAGNCTTTTGGCAAAGATACAGAATGGAAATTTTTGACTCAAAAGAGGATTTTCAAAATAAAATAAAATATAAGAAGCATGTGAAAACAAGGGGTCATAATGGAAACTATTTTCATAGCCAGCTCTAAAGTAAGCACTGCTGTTCCAGAGACACATGGTACTGATGCAAACATTGGTTTGAGGCCAAAACCCCTAGCATGCTAGTGGAATCCGGAAGCACTACAATATTAAATACACCTTAAAATATAAGTCAGACATCTCCCTGTGTCTGTTCCACTTACTCTGCACAGCACGACACTGTACACTTAATTCATCAGTGTCTGCAGAGTAGCAGAATGAGGGGCTGGTGGTGGAGGTGCTCTTCTTTTCTTGGGCTGGGTTCTTTTCTGCACCACACGCTCCCCAAATGGTCTTCTGCAAGACTGGGCTTATTATTCCCATTTTGCAAATATTGAGCCAATATCCACTTTCCATCTGCAGCTCTTATACAGCATCTATGATTACAGTGTGTGAGCATCCCTCACTGGTCACAGGGAAGTGTTATTATCCCCAAGGCAGGATTTCTACATTTCATCTGGAGGGATGGGTGGAGGGAGGATGCTACAAGAGAAGTGAGGACATCCTGCTCAGTTGCACTCTCCTTGTTGGCAGACTCTTCTTGCTGCAAGGCAGCTGGCTTGGCCCTGGGCATTTTTCTCCTGCTGCTATCACAGAAAATCCCTTTTTGCACCTACTGTGATTACAGCTATGGGTGCTTGCCCTGCACCTTTGCCCATTCATTGGAAAAGCCCACAACTGGTTAAGTGTCCTAATATCAAGGTCATAAAATGAATCTTCTGCTTCTGTGCAGCCTGATTTTTCTCTGAATTTGTGGCTTTTGCTCACAGTTCTTGCCTTGCAATAAAATGCAAACACCAACTGAAGGTTTTCCCAGGAGTGGGGCTGATGTAGCATCCCCCTCTGCCAACTGAAATTCTCCAGAGGTTTGACAGGGGAGTGAGGTCCGCTCCCTGTCAGGCTCTGTGTGGCTGCAGATATGCAGCACTAGCAAAGCATTGACTTGGGCTGGTTGTCCTCTGCCAAGTCTGTTGCCAGCTCCCCAAAGGGCTCAAGAGCTGTCATTGAAGGCCACTGTACTAAAGCATTTATTGTACAAGCCAGTTTCCCTTGGGAAGGCAGACCAAAACCTCCAGCCTCATGCCTTCAAGCATGTGGCCGCACCTACCTGCTGGCTTCAAGAAGCCAGGAACGACTGGCTGCTCCCCAGCTCTCCAGGGGGATGGACAGTGGCTGGTCCCCAAGTCACCAGGGAGTAGGGGCAGAAAAGAAGTCACCCTTTGGGTCTCTGTGCACTGTGCCAACCACCTTTTTCCTCCTCAACAATGTCCTGCAGGGGCGGCATGGCACAGATCAGCCTTGCAGCACTCCCCTAAGCTGCGGCCCCTCGTAAGGGCCAACAGATCAAAGGGGTGGTGGTGTCTGCACGGCTTGCAAACAGCAGATACGGGCAAGCAAGTGGGGCTGCCAAAGCATGCAACCTGCTCTGCCAGGGAAGAGTGGCCAGGCAAGAGGGTCATGCAGCCTCATGAATACGGATGGATTCAGTGGATGCTGACTTTGGTGGCTGGGCCCTGTGCTTTAGACGTAATGCCAAAAAAGATGTGACTGGTTCAAAGATACAGGTAGATCCAATTCCATGCTTATATGCATGCCAACCACCTCCCTCCCTCCTCAACACTTGTTCAGGATTTTTGTTTTGAACCTTCAGAATCGGTCACTGTCTTTCATCCTCCAAACTGGATACAGCTTTCCTCTTGATAGGTTTTACATACCATTATTTCCTAAAGCCATCCTTCATGTTTGGAAACATATCATCTCTGTTTAAATTCCATATGACCGAGTGCATTGCTGTGGATGGGGAGGGTTACAAACGGTCAGGTTTTGCACCCTTGCGGCATGCTGTAGGGGAATTCTGATCTAGTAACCTGCTAACATCTCCCTGGAGAAGACTGCTTTTAATGAGGCAGAAAGCCTGGCAAGCTTTGCCTCAAGCTCCTCCCATACACATGGCACTTGGTCTCTACATGGCAGTTGTTTAAATCAAGTGTCAATCTGTGCAAAAAGCACAAGTGTCAATCATTTTGCTTTTTAAATTCTCATGCATCATTTGTTTGCTTGCTGGTGGCCAGGAGAACCAGAGTGCTTTAGTCACCCTAGTCCTTGAGGGTTTTTTTGTGCTGATCCAGATCGTGTTTAGCTCAGGTTCATTCAGTTACAAAACCCACACATAAGGAAACGAAAACAATTATATTAACTAAGGCAGGAATGCCATATGGTTCTTGTGAAAAGTGCTTTTACTAAGACTAAACATCAATATTACACTTTATTCTAACTACCTGCTTAACACAGCAGATCATTAATGCAGCACATTTAGTTAGTTAAAATGAACAAATTTTATTAAATTAAAATTCAGTGGAATTAAAGCCAGATNACTTTTAAAGCTATGTAAATGCAATATTATTGTTTTCAGCTACAAGCCAATTAAATTGGGCTGACAGAAGCTGTCACTGAAATGCCCAGGAAGATAACTTTTCTGTAAGGAAAATCCATTTAAAAGAAATAGTACTTGAGATATTTTCATGCTCTGTGGCTCGCTGAATTACATTTCTGTACAGAAGCCACAAAGCTGATGTGGGAGAGCCAGTAATAAGACCTTTACTGGTATGTTACTTACTGAGAGAAAAATTACTTAATTTTACAGTGCTTATTGTAATATTTAAGTGTAGGAAAAAAGAAATAACCCAAGAAGACCCATTCCTAAAGGCAGAAAATACATATTTCCAAAACCATGACCTGCCCAGTGAGCATTCACTGCCTTCTCCGCAGTCCCTGGCATTATCAGGAGCCAGGCTGCAATGCCAAGCACTATCTAAAACCCTGGGTCCATGCAAGGAGCAGCCCCGTGCCATGCCAGAGTGCCTTCACAGACACTGCAGATAGCATCAGCTGGGCTCTCTGGCTGCAGGGCAGATACCTTCAGTTGTGGGGTACAATCCACAAAATCCCGCTTGGCATTATGCTCCAGCGTTTTCTGTGAAGTCACTTAGAGGACTGTGCTATCCAGTGTAGGACTTTCCTATCATTGGGGTCCGTAAATACTGGCTTTCTTATTTGATAGATCTTAATGTGTTAAGAAGAGAAGAAAAAGATAGCCTATGTAAGGTACCATAACCCACTCAATTTCTCTTTCTAAACAGTTACTCTTTCCAGAGAAGCTGAGACAGTTCCTTGCATGTTAGCTGTGTACCACACTAAATAGTTGTTTTCTCCCAAAAGAGTAAGCAAAAGTCTATATAAAGTCTCACCTACACATATGGTATACCCAGAGGAAGGTGGTCCTAAGCACTCTCGAGCACAGATACCACTCACTTAAACTCCTAAAATACAACACATGATGTCAGAGTCTTTATTTTCCCATGAACTGCACAGTAAATATGAAATACAACCTTGACTCATATGGTGATAGAAACCAGTGCCTGTAAATTTATGAAAGTAGCTGGCAGTCAGTAAGTACATTATGCGGAGGTCACATTGATGGTCCTGTCTTTGTTTATTCCTCTTATTTAATGATCCATTACTGGAGATGTGCCAAAAACTTTCAGTATGTTTTACAACGTATTTATGTCACTCAGAAGTGTGTCCTGTGTTTTCCATCCCCATTATCCTGACATGCTGAGCATAAATCAGAGTGCAGTATGCAGAATTAGCATTTGAGGAAAGCACAGAGCAGCTTGGATTTGTTGGGGTTTTTTTTGGTTTTGTTTGTTTTGTTGTGGTTTTTTTTAATGTACACAGAGGAACTACTTGTTCCTTTCTGAAGTAGGCTTCAGTTAAGGGAAGAAACAGGGCCACCTTCATTTTGCGCAGCTGAATTCTACAAAAGCCAAATGTCTCAGCATGGGATATTACACCTGGATTCAGGCAGACTTCTATTCAAGACATTACATTGTCAAGGGTCAGATCCCTGCAGCTCAAGCTAATCAAAGTTAATTTTTTCAAAGGTACAGAGACTCAACCCTTGCTCAGCACTCTATCCTGGCCTCACGAGGCAGGTTGTGTCTATGGACAATGGCTGGATCAGTTTAAGTAAAAATGTTTATAAAGTGAATTATTTAGACTCAGAATCATTTAGGTTGAAAAAGACCTTTAAGCTCATCAGATCCAACCATTAACCTAATACTGCCAAGTCCACCACAAAACACCTCCAGGGATGGTAACTCAACCACTTCCCTGGGCAGCCTGTTCCAGTGCTTGATAACCCTTTCAATGAAGAAATTCTTCCTAATATCCAAACTAAACCTCCCCTGGCACAACTTGGGGTCATTTCCTCTTGTCTTATCACTTGTTATTTGGGAGAAGAGACTGATCTCCACCTCACTACAGCCTCCTTTCAGGCAGTTGTAGAAAGCAATAACATCTCCCCTCAGCCTCCTCTTCTCCAGGCTAAACAACCTCATTCCTTCAGCTGTTCCTCCTAAGACTTGGTCTCCAGACCCTTCCCCAGCTTCGTTGCCCTTCTCTGGAGCCATTCCAGCACCTCAATGTCCTTCTTGTAGTGAGGGGCCCAAAACTGAACACAGTACTCGAGGTGCTGCCTCACCAGTGCCGAACACAGGGGGACAATCACTGCCCTATTCCTGCTGGCCACACTATTTCTGATACAGATCAGGATGCTGTTGGCCTTCTTGTCCACCTGGGCAAACTGCCAGCTCATATGCAGCTCATATTCATGCATGTCCATGTATGGATTGCTTAGCTGATGCAAGTCAGCTGAACATTGACCCAGGCAAGAAGGTATAGATTTTCTTGTGTGGTCAGCACCACTGAAAGCTTTCTCTGTGCACAGATGTTAGTGTTAAAACATCCTATGGATCCTAGAATTTTTCAGAAGTCTGAATAGGAGTTCCAGCAGAGAAACCCAGCGCAGTTCAAATCCACAGACTGCAAGAGGTACAGAAAGGAAAACCTATCAAAGACATCTGTTTACCAGTCTAATAGAAATAAAATTAAATATCTGAATTTTAAAGTATTCTGTTATTAAACTAGTAGGTGAAAAATTATGGTGCAGGCAGCCAATACAAATCTGTTATGTCCTTAACATATGATAAACATTAGGTGATTTTATAAATAATTTTCCCTGATGACTAAGCTAATATAAGGTAACTAGATCCACAATTCATGCAATTAATTTTTTGTTTGTATAAGTTGTCTAGTAACATTGCTTAACTAATGGACCATAACACCATATTAAAAAATTCATACCCTTTCTGAAGTTATTTTAGGCTGGTCTGTCTGTTAAATTTTACATTGAGCGTAATTTGTCTGACCGCAAACCCTTCCAAGTACCACGACATTATGTACCTCCCAGGTTAATGCTCACAAAAAGCTGAGCCAGTCTAAAGGACAAAAGAATGAGGAGAGTGACCTTCTTTGCAGACAGAACATTTACATGCATACGTCATTAGTCTGCTGCTAATAGCTTGGTACTGAGCTGCCAGAATGAGACATCATTCAGCTACTCATTGGTGCCGTTCCACTGAAGTCACTAAAGTGTACTTCACTGTCAATCAGTTTTACATCTAGTGTATTACAAACTTGTTGGTGCACTAAGTAACTGGAATACTTCAGCACATTTGCAGTGATGTGGCCACGTAGGAGCTCTAGGTCTGTTTATTCTCCCTGGTGAGGTACTTGATCAGCATTTGTATTGGCTCACATACCATGTAAGGTCTCAGACTATGTGTTTTTCACAAACATGAAATACCCTATCTCCATTATAGTTGCAATCAAGCCTTTAGAAAAGCTCTACTACCAACATCAGACTATGCCCTTATAGATAAGAAATTTATGTATATAATTGCTGAATCATAAAATAGCTGAAAAGAATGCAAGCATCGTGTGTCCTCAAATATAAAATAAATTTCCTCCAGGAAGTTTCCAAGTTTTGAGTGTTACAGCAAAATTCCCTGTGCTCAGTCTTACCCAATTCGCCTCCTTGTGCATTTTGATCAGCCCTTAAAAAGCTGACACATTTTATTACATTAGAATTCAACCTAAGAAACCTGAACACATGTTCATGCTTCAATGCTCACTGGTTATTAGGATAATCTGCGGGAAACAACATAACAAAAGGGCATTGTTTGTGAATGTGAGCAAAAGGTTACAACAACGACCTGTACCCAGACCTGACTTAATGACTCCCATTCCCTTGGCTATGAAGACAGCACATGTTGTGTGTAGTAGCTTCAAAGTCTTTTCAGCTGTTTGTTACAGGCCAGAAGAGAACAAGGTACAGGAGAAGCCCATTTATCCTGAAAACACAGCGTAGCTGTAACAGTGTGCTTGGTGGGAGGTCACCCTCTATGGTGTAAGGCAAATCTCAGGCTCTCTGTCATTGCAATATTTGAATACTGCACAGTATCCAGCAACAGATCTAATACAGGCAGATCTAGCGGGTAGCAGGAGAGCCATGTGAGAAATCCTTCCCTTTGACAGAAATGTGGTTGGATCCACAAATGCTCAGTTCCACAGTCCTCAAGCCACTCCTTCATTGCCGCCCAATCACACAGGTACCAGAATTACCCATACATTGAAGCTTTCATCCTCAATACCTAAACGTCTGCTTAGGGGTACCACCACAGCTGTCTACACCATAGCAATGCCCTGTTCACACTTACACTGTTGGGTAAATGGTGTCTAGTCCCTTTTAAAGAGTCCTGGAGAGCAGCCTGTGCCTTTTCAAGTGATACTGGGCTGTCAAAAGAATGCATGTTTGGGGAAAAAAGCTTACCCTCTCTCCTCAGGGTCTCTGTTCCCAAGAGATGAGCCTAGATAACACCATGCTGGGCAGCAAGGTACCCTGTCATTTGTGTTACAGGGGCTCTCTTTCCAGACCAAATCCCACACAAGACCAGCATTTAAATGGAGGGGACCCTTCCTGTCCGCCCATACAGTAGCTTGGGCAGAACACAGAACAGTTTGGAGGATCTTGACTCAATCCTCTTTTCTGCCTGAAGGGATTAATTCCTGATTCTCCTACCTTCCAACAGCCAAACCAACTGGAAGTTTGTTAGTATAGTACAAGTATTTGGGGACTTTTGTCCTGCCAGCTGGGATTACGACACACTGGTAATGCTTTTGCATAGAGAATAAAGCATTGGCACCTCTCTTTAGCACAGTGGCACGGGGCTGAGCTCTCATTTCTAGTCCTCCTTCCAAAAAAAAGAAGTGCTTCAGCATTTTGAGTAGGTACTGAGTAGGACAGGTGAGTACCCTAATCAGCAGGCTATATTATCATACACATAGTCTATTAAGGCTTAATGAACTGCTTGTTATTTTAGATTCCATGGAGTTTGCAGACCCTGGCTGTGTGCTCCGTGTTAGCACTCACCACAACCCATTCTGCTGCCTCCAGCTCTTTTGTCCCAGGGGGGTCTCTCGTGGCAGGGGCTGCCCCGTGGTTTTGAATTCCCAGGTACCACCCAAAGAAAGACAAACTTAAAGGTTCCTCTTGATGTTTTCTGGAGAAATACATTTTAAGAAAACTTTCTCTCACTGGAGCGCCGAGGAGAAAACCACACCATCTGCATAAAGCAACAGAAGTAAGACTAGAAAGCAGTTCCTTGTAGCATGAAGAGCAGCACTAGTAATTTGCCTCTTAAACAGCCAGATTCAGCCAGTGAACCCTTCCTACTATGCAAAACACCGAAGCGGTTTTTAACCACAGTCTTCACTTCAGCCCTGTATGAGTTCCAGCTACACTGTGCCGTGCTGATGGCACGCTGAGGGAGGATGGTGCCTGATTTCAGAGACGCTGGAATAATGCCAAAACCTGTCCTCCATTGGTGCAAGTGGAGATAAGTGACTCAATTGGTTCTGGCTTACTCCCATCAGCCCCGCTCACTTAGTACTCACCCCATAAAAGAAACATGAGTTAATGCATTGTACAGGAACCCTGGCCAGTGCCAACTATGGGAGGATGTGAAAGAACTGAGCATCTTTCATTTAACTACATGTGCACTGAAAAACAGTATAATGAGCATTATTTCTACAAGCTTTTCTCCTGCTGAGGAGGCAGGGTAGCCAAGGCTTGTATGTGTCAGCGTTGCCATACTGTAGTGTCCAACAGGCAGCAATTAAAGCAGATGCAGCTAGCTCCAGTGGAAGCTGAGCTTTTATTAAACCTGAAAGGAAGAACACTGAGTGTTGATTAGGAAGCATCCTGCTAGAGGCTTTCTAACACCTGGGACCCCTGATTTCCAGCCTTTTTAGCAGTCTGTCTGCTTTAGTTGTGCAATATTGTTTTTCCTGGTGATAGTCAGTAGTTACCTTCCTTTGTCTAATTTGAAATATATTCAGAATCACCCATTACCAGCATTTGCATGTTTTATATATATATATATATGCACACATGCTTAACACACACACACACACACATATGTATGTATAACAGTTCCCAACAATATACCTCTACAGATAGATCTTGGTGATACTTAGTCATAAATGAGAATGAAGAGGTCCAAACTAGTATATTCCAGTATGAAACATTGAGACAGTTTTCTTTGTAGGATTATTATAGTTAGAAAACTGCAAAGGGATTTTAGGGTGAGGTGCAAAGGAGGTTCAGATTATTAAGAAATTTGCTTTCAGTCTTTCGTAGAGACTCAGATTGCTTAGTTACAAGGCTTTTCTGAATCCTCTCCAGATTTTCGTGTTTCAAGGCAGACGTGGGACACCAAAGATTACCTAATATCCCAGGAGTCACTCTAGTGCTCAAACCAGAGTAAGACAACATCTTTCAGTATTGCAAACACATTTAAAGAGTGCATTAGCTCTCTGTGACAGAGCTGATCAGCTGAACATGTGCTTCCAGCATAATGCTATTATTATGCAAGTATCTTTCAAAATCACTGCTTCTCAACACCAAGCGACCCCATCTGTAACTATGACCTAATTAATTTCCCCCCCTGATTATATGGCCTTTCATTTATCTGGACTGAATGCATTGGTTTCTCAATTAAAAATAGTTTTATATTTTCTTGCTAGTGTCAGTGCTAGTAGCACCATGCAGCCTGAAGCAGAGAACGAATTCTTGCTGGATACCTCCTGAATCACACCTGATGGGTGGACAACAGTTCCCAAAGTGCCTTTGTATTTTGAAGCCTGAACCAAGCCAAACATCATCTAATACAGTAAGGCAGATGTATGAAATAGTACTCTCAAACCTGTTTTTCCCCCAACCCATGTTAATTGGAATTATTTGTATTCAATCTCTCCATTCTTTCTGGCTCAGTCCCTGTATCATCTGTTCCATATTTTTGCCTGGGACTGATGTCAGATTCACCAGCTAATGATTACCAGTCTACCTAATTTACTTCCTTTAAAAATTGTTACAACACATTATTAATGGTATCTTTAAAAGCATGCAGCTGTCTCACAAGGGAGACCAAGGGGGTACATTATGTGTCCTACCTGGCTACCCTCTGAGGAGGAATGATTCTGAGCCCAGGTAACTCACTGCCTTCCGAGCTCACAAACAGAAGGCCAGAAAGCCCTGCCAGCTGTCTCTGGGCTACGAAACAAATGGCAACCCTGTGCCTTTGTGTGGCCAACTGTCTGCGGCTCTTTCGTAGTGCTCTCCTGGCCACTACTGTATACTAACACCTAGGAGCTCTCCGTTTCCCTTCCCTACTTGCATCCTGCTACATGTATAGGAAAGGTCCACCTAGCCCACCACTCCATCTCCAAAAGTGTCCCTAAGCAAGGCAGACTTTCCACAGGCTCTGGCTGAGTATCACCCACACATGTCAGTCCCTTGCATGCTGAAGAGTGTGTTGTTTTGCCTGGGAAACATTTTTGCTCCCATGTGTTCACAAAGCCTCCTGAACTGCATAAAGAACGTGATGCAGCCATCCATAAATATTATGAGGAGACAGCTTGTTCTATAAATGAACATGTACCAGAATTTGATGTAATGTTTGCCGAAATGGCAGGAAAAAAATGGGAGCAAAGTGGAAGGGTTGATATGCTTTTTAAGGATGGTAAAAACCTTGGGCTAGTCATCTTTGACACAGCAAAATCTGAAATAACTTAGGGACCACTTCTCAGCTGTGGGAAGCCCTTTTGTACCAGATGTAGATAACCACCAATTTCCAACATTACAGTTTAGCTGGTGTTGGCAAGGAGGGAAATCATGAGGCACATTAAAACTTTCTTTGCTTTTTCTGTCAGCTGAGAAACAGCCGTTTGATACAGGCAAGTGTTCTCTTAGCATTTTGTTTCTATGTTTCTACAAACCAAACTCCTGTTAAGATTTGACCCACTCCCCCTTCCAAATAGCATAAAGCAGCCAATGGATGACCCATGGTGCAGTCTAAACCAGCAATGCATATGCTGCCTTACCAGTGCCGAAATTGAACTCGGAAGACTCAGGCAAACACTGGATTTGAGCACAGCAACCTACTTTCATGGCATCGGTTGCAGAACTGGAGCTCCAGCACGTAGTGCATAGCACAACCAGGGGAAGTACAGAAAATAAGTACTCCAAATTCCTCTGCAAAGCCGCAGGAAAGCTTTATGGTTGCCAAGCTACTAATACTGTCAAAACACTTGTTTTCATTTTTCATTTTGCCCATAATACACTGTGACTGTGAAGATGGGCAGAAGGAAGAAAAAAAAAAGAGAAAGCCTAGTGATGCAGGTTCACACTGTACATGCAGACCAGCGTGGGAACATGAAAATGAAGGGCATCACAGTAGTTACCAGGACCAATCCAACATGGCAGTAGGCAATAGATGCTTTGCCGTGGGAAGCACCACTTTTGCATCCTATAGACACTTAGGTGCTCCCTGATAAGCTGTAAAAAGGCAAAGGTGCAAAAGACAAGTGTGATGTGCCAGAGGCAAAGAAAAGCAGAGCCAGAGGTCACACAGCTCCATCCACAATGTGCTGAGAAGTTTATTTGTGTTGCTTTTTCAGGCAAGCACATGTCAGCTGTCTTTCACAATGCCTTTTCTCCATTAGCAGTCTGATCTACTACTTGAGGTAGCATTTATTGGTCTGGAGAAAAAGCTTAAAAGGCAGAGCAGAGAAAAAGGAGATGACAGACAAGAGGCAGCGATGCCACAAATGTGTGGTTAAAGGCTAATCATAGGAATAATGCTAACTTCTGCCTTCACCTTGCTTACCCTGAGCATAGTCCTCCGAAATGGCTGCACAACCTATCTGCATCTGAAGAGGTGTGCAGTTTTTAACACTTGGGACCCCTCTGCTCTACAAGACCAAAAAAGCTGTGTTTGCCATCAAGTTGTCAAATTTAGATTAAAAAAACCCAAACAAACAACTGAAGAAATCTAGCTGTGATTGCAGGCAGCAATGAGGGAACTTATTTCAGGGCAATCCTTGCCTCAGCCAAGCCTTTCATGTCCCTGAATTAGCAAGCCATTGCTTCAGGTAGACAACAGTTAAGAACATGTTTCTGTCACAACGGGCAATGGGACTGCAGGGAGGAGAAGACTTCACTGATGCACGCACGGCATTACCAATGCAGTGGAAAAGCACGACTCTCAGAAAGTGCTCTTAAACAGTAGCTGTACAAACTGCCCTCTCACTCAAGCGGCATATCATTAGCTTCTTCACCTGCTGTGCAGGAGAAAGAGCAAGGCGCGCTTCCATGTGAGAGAGGGAGAGGATCCCACCACCATCCTTCTTAATCCTCCCTGGGAGCAGAGAACATTTTTGGGTGGGAAAATGGAAATAACTTTGGCTATTCTTCCTCCTTCAGCATTTCCAAATAAGGCCTCAAATGGTGCTAAGCATTACATCCACTTTGCCAATATTACACCTGCCCACTCTACTTTGCAGGCAAGTTTCCTGAACAACAGTATTAAAGAATATACACAACACTTGCGGAATTTGAGAGGTTGCAAAGGTGACAGAAATGTGTGTGAAAATGAAGAGCTATGTACAACTACTCCATCTCCTCTAGTATTCATGTTGAAGAATCAACATCCAGAGCTAAAACAATGAACATTAATAGATGTTACGTTATTTTGAGATGGCAAACAGTAAAACAATATAATGTAATGATCATTGCCTTCAGATGTTGTTGATGCTGCAAAGTAAACTGTTCATCTCGAGGGAACAATTGCTCAAGACTGCATCACAGTTAGTTGGGCCCCAAAACTTCCCACATATAGGTAAGCAAGTATTTTTCCCTACTATCTGGACTACCTAATCTCAGAAATCACCAAGATGCCCTCACACAGCTCTGTGAAACCTTCTTCTGCTTCTAAGTAAGACAGGTAATTCATCAGCATGAATGGCACCTCCAAAACCATGGGCAGGGCAGGGTTCTGAGGCCTGTTTGCATCAATTAACATCACAGTGTTCATAGATTCTCCAGCCAGAAGTAGAAAAGCTGTGTCCCGAGCTGGATGTAAGACACTGCATTACATATCACCTGAGTTGGCTAACCAGTCTGGGAGCAGCCACCAGTACTGATGTGACTATGCTGTTAACTGGTTCAGATTAATGCCAGCTGGGCAAAAGGCACCACACCACATAAACATGCGCAGAGCTAGCTCAAGGACCTCTGGCACAGTGCTGGTTACACAGAGCAGAGATGGCCTTTGTGGTGTGCTGAAGGCAAACAACCAAACAAGACACCTCTGAGGCTTGTAGGAAAAGTGGACTCCTCCATTGATTACTATTCCAATTTTTAACCCCAAGCATCCTTGCTCCTAAGTTCTGTGGTGCTTTATGCCTCTTGAAGCCACATGTGCCAAAGCAAATAGCCACTTCGACCTTTTGTGGGCACCATTCAGTCTTAAGCTGTTGTGTAGGAAATGCATGTTTACACCTTACAGAAGCAATATATTACAATCAGCACAGTGATACAAACCAGGGAATTTAAAAGTTACCTTTGGCAACCTGCCCTTACTGTGCTCTAATTATTTCTTAATATCCCAATTTAAAGGCAGCATATTGGCCCCAATTTTAAATTGTCTGGCATTTATAAGTTTTGTCACGGAATTAATGTTAAACAGTTTTCAGACTCTGTATTGAAAACTGCTGATTGTATATTGACTGATAAAGCAGAATGTCTCCATTAGAATAATGACTTGTAAATATGTCAGTATTAAGGCTGACTATTCAGGGTGTTGAAATCACATGGAAAAAATCCATTGAAAAAAGTGCTATGTGAGCTGTCATAATTTGTCAGTTTAATGTCTTTGTCATTTGCATTTCTTTTTAAAATGCCAAGAGCAATTAATCCTTATCACACCACTAGAAGCTGCCAAATCTCACTTGAAATTAAAACAGAATAATGCATCATATTAGTTATTTTAACAATATTAAACAACAAAATCAGGAACCGAAAAGAGAAGAAAGGAGACGTTATATAACAACTGCAGACAAATGAAGCAGCTAAAATAATATAGGTTGTTTTTGCGACACACACACACACACACACACGCACACACAACACCTAGGCTTCCTATACTGACAAACCATTTCCCTTGACAGTGAAACCCTAGCAAAGCCTATGGTCCAAATGTCAATAAGCAGCTCCCAGCAGCATGAATTTTCTGCTGGTTTGAGACTACTGTATTTTCAGTTCACCTTTCCACACGGTTTCCATGCAAGCCCCCATAATGAAATACACCTCACTTTTTGGACCGACGCAAGTTCCAGGGACAAAGACAGAAGGGACTTGTGAGTCAGAAGGAGCTGGAGCTAGGACTAATCGATCACAACTTTGTTTCCTGTGGAAATACCAGCTACTGACATATTTGTGTTTGAACTACATTGTGCAAGGCTTCTCCTAGCAATGGTCAAGCTATGGATGAAAAGAATGTTTCTGGGGCTGTCTCCCACTGTGTCTGCCTCTATTTAGAGATATAGAGTTGTTTTATCAATATGAAATACACTGCTGCTTTTTAGAAATACATTTAAAGGGATTTTAGCATACAGTAAGTTGTGAAATATGCAAACAAAGTAATTTTTTATTGTTACTTTACAGGAACGGTGGTGCTGAGCAAATTAAGATTAAGGAAATGCTTGGCCCTGGCCAGTTTAACTTCTCCTGGGCCTTTTGCTTTATTTGAAAATTGGATGTGATTAAGGACCTAATTCTGCACTCAAGTCTGTTGTTTGAGCCATATGTTCCCAGCAATTCAGATACCCCATTGATGACAAGTCTGGGTTGTGTTTGTTTCCCCTGGGAAGGAAACAGTGACCAGAAACACCATCCCTACTTCTGCTCCCAGCAGGAAGTTCTACCACTGGTCCTGCTGCCCCCACAGGATCCTTGGAGAGGATGCTTTTGCACTGGTATCAGTACAAACCACATTAGCTTCTGACTCCCAGCATCTGCAGAAAAGGTGGCAGTTTTATTCAAATGAATACGGCTACCTCTTTATTCTGGCATCTCCAACAGCAAATGGGACATCCCTTCGAGTGCTAAGTTGTGCCCCACCTGCCAGAAGGGGCGATTGGAGGGCAACTCAGCTGCTTTACTCAGGATTTACTTCTGTCTGCTGGGAGAAGGTTGCTAGGTATTCTTATAGTCCTAAGCTACTTATATTTTCCAATTACACTTTAGGAAGAAGTCTCATAAATATCTTATGTAAAAATATAAAAAATGGTTAAATAGTGAGACAGAGGGAAAAAAAACCACAAAAAACTTTTTGGTAAAATTCCATCCAGTCTACTTTTAGAGCCCAAAGCAATACCCCTGAAAGTCACCCCATAATTAAGCATCAAATTTCCCAAGAGACTCACAGTTAGAGACAATAAACAATGATTACACAGCAGCAGGCTAGATCCTTATTATCAGCTACCTGTTCTTTGGTCATACAATCTTGATTTCCCCCTAGAAGATCACTTCCAGCTTCCTCAGTTTGGGGTGTTTGAAGCTCCTGGAGCGCAGGCTGCTTTTCTCAGAGCAATTTGTGCTGGTGCCTCTCTTAATACAACCTTTCCTGCTCCAGATTGCTGCCTCGTGCTGTCAAAATGGTTGGCTCCTGCAACTATGGTTTGGTTCTTGCTAGAAACGTACGGCAAAGTGATACCTGTCAAATTTGGATTTCTACTTCCATACACAATGCTTGCTTCTTCACCAAAGGTGGCAGTGATGATTCAGAGCACAGGTCTGAGGGCAGTTTGCCAAAAAAACCCCACATAACCAACAGATGTAAATATAAGGTGTGAACTCAGCACCCGATGGTCTGATGATTGCTAGCTTTTATCAGAAAACAAAATCAGAACTTATTAGAAGATAAAATCTGTATTACACCATCTCTCCAAACCAGCTGGAGTCCATTGTGCTTCTTTATAAGAAGTACTATAGCGACTGCAATAGTTGTTCACAAATATCATGTGTGTGTCAACATAGTGCAACCCCAACATTTCTAGCTAAAAAGAAACATTGGAAGTAGGATGGGTGGACCATCACTACATTAGAAGATGCACTATCATTTTAGTCCTGCACAGTATTTGGTTACTTCTAGTGCCAGCTCCTTTAGAGTTATTCTGGGCTATATGTTTGCAGACTTGAAAATAACACTGGAAGCAGCAGCATCACAAGGAAGTTTAATCCTCACAGAAATGTTTTTCAAGATCGTGGATTTGTAAGCACACTGTTCCAGCTTCTGGGTAAAGGGGCATAAGCCATGAGTGTTATTCTAAAATTACAAGAAGAAATTCAACTTTCTAGAAGACCTGTGACACACTATAGCATCTGATTCAACTGAGGCCATGAGTGCAAACAGGAGACAATGTAGTATAAAATCATGGATTATTGCTTTGTATTTCATTGCCCATGTGCAAACCAATTTGTTAACATGACATATGAACGCAAGAAAAGTCAACATGAATCATTGGTAGCCACATTTTACAAGGGAAATGAGTAAACTGAAACATAAGAGTGAGGGGGAGAAAAAGGAGATGCTGTTGTTCTGTCCAAAAGCATCTTCCTACTGTTGGGGAGGACAAGAGAAAGGAAAACCTCAAGAACACATACACAAAAGTCACTTGGGCACGTTACCACTAAAGATCAAAAGAGAAGCTACCAGCAGGACACGACTGGTTGAGTTATCATCACGTCTCAGAGGGCTGACAAACCTGCAGTTACACTGTCACTGTCTCCATTGCAAGTGGTGTTGTTTCAATATTTGTTTTCCAAATTGATAGGGACAATTCAGCCAAGCTTAAGCCTTAGATAGCCAAAGGATTTCAGAGCCCTTTATGGGCAACAAGTGAACCTCACAGCACACTGAGATGGTTATCTAGCCTAATTCTGCACACAGATCAGCTGGGCCACATTAAAGGTATTTTAACAATGTGAGCTGATGGGAAAACCAGGATCATAATCTGAAGCTCACCTCCCAGCTTGATCTTTAACTACTGGAATGTTTTTCTCCTCTACATTTTAAAAAGATGCACCATGTTTTCCTCTAATTCAGGTAGAAGACTACCAAGTATCTGTAAGGTCAAATCCTCAACCATCATTCAATTCCAAGCAGTCTTATTTTTCAGCGATGCTAGGTACCTCCTATTGACTTACTGAAAGAGAAAAATGACCAGTTACTTCAAAAGCAAGAGCATTACAGTCAGTAAACAGCTTCCTTACGTCTCTTACCCTTCCTATCACATGTGGTATCACACAGAAGGCAGCTAAATTGACTCTTGCTATTCACCCCGTCCAACAACATTTCAGGCCTCAGGTTAAACAGTCTTGCTTCAATGGAAAACTCTAAGTTTCACTACTGGTCAAATCTGAAGATTGATGTGCTACTGGATATTCCTCAGAGATAGGATATTCAATGTGGAAGACCTCCAGTCCCTTTAAAACAGATTATTTACTGAATGGCATAGACTGCAGCCACAGCCATAAAGCCTACAAAATTCAGGGTAACAATTAACCACAGGCTAGCTTATTACTGCTAAAATAACGTTCCAAGTGCAAAGAAGTCATATAAATCCCAAAGAAACATGAAACAAGGCCTCCCATTTTTGTTCAGTACTAGTATGGTATGCATGACATGGCACCTTGCAATAGTGCATGGCACCTGACGTTGGCACACTCCTTGGGTATCAGTGAGTATGTGAGACTTGTCCACTTTAAGGTGTCCACAAGCAGGTGTGCCCTGCTTGCCTGGGCAGGGCACAGCTGACTAGGAACTCTGGGGGAAGGGATGATGCTGATCTCACTCCTCCTTACAGAAAATCCCCAAAAAAAGCACCACTTGGGAGCATGTCTGTTTCCGCAGCATCTCTCTTCCTGCTACCACAAGTTTCTCACTATTTTTATATTAATTTTCTTTCCCATGAGTTATTTCCAGCCCTTCCTTGGTTTTTTTAAAGCCAGTTTTATTACATCATTGCATCAAAGTCAGAGCCCACGACCTGCTGGTGACTGCTCCCCCCTGCCCATATTGGCAGGCAGGCAATCTTGTGGCTGAACACCTGCAGCCATCCCATCAGATGCAGCCGATACCGAAATAGGCAAAAAAAAAAAATACAATGAGAACTGTCCTGATGTGCCATACACAGATGGATGAATATTTTATTGTTATTTCAGGAAAGTCTTTTAAAAGAACACATGAGACAACGTTTATGTGGAGCTGTCTCAGTACACAGATTAAAAATACAAGCAATCTAACAGTTAAAGGAAAGAATTTTTTAAATAAAAGCATTGTTTCTTAAAAACACAGAATAGTATGGACCAAAACAGCTAAAGGGTGCACACAGGTGACCTCTTAGCAACACTGTTTTGGCCAGAAAACTATTTTAATGATAGCACAGAAGATGAGTGATGAATTTGAGATATTTCTGTTATGCAGAGCAAAAGATGGAGTTTTGCCCAACAATTATCCATGGTCTGACTTTGAAAGTCTCTTTGGCAGCATGATGAATTTAATAACAAAGGCCTGATTTACTGACATTGATAACCAGGTTGTTATTTCTAACACTCAATGGCTGAAATTTGCAGCTGTGCTGATATTCTGCAGTTCTGTATTGCCAGAAATAGCATCTCTTTAGGAAGAATTCAGGCAGGTATCCAGCTTGTATACATTAGCATGTTTACTTTTCAATTGATGAACTGCTGAAAAGTGACTTAATTAGGCAGTTCGTTTTATGGTTGCAAATATCCTGCTCCTTTCTGTTTGATCTCATGGTGCCCAGATTACATCATGTGGGTTTTCAAAGGTGTGCTCACATCCCCATAGAAGTCAGAGGGCATGGGGCAGATCTACAGAGTAATTCAGCTGCACATTCTCCATGTTGGCAACACCATTCAGTTTCAATTAGAGATCAAGAGCCCTAAAAATACCTCTGCACACCCAGCCATGTTTACAGCTCCCTGTAGACTTTTTGGAAACACACGTATTCCCTACACCATGCAAAATGTGGTAGTGGCTGGACTCTTGGAAGAGCTGCCTGGAGATGGGAGCAGCATGTCCAGGCCACCCGCAGGGCTGAGGCTCACTGGGGGTTCAGCCAGGCTGACTACAGGCAGTGAGAAGCTCACTGGTAACCACAGTGGAAGGTGGAGTATGACCTTACCCTCTGCCATGATGTCCTCACTAAGGCTCTATTCCATCTCTTCTTAGGTTGGTTTGGGATTGGTTTTTTTACAACTTTTTTTATTCTCTCTCCAAAAGGATTAATTTAACTAATTTGAACTGTATATACATTGTTTTCTAAAAAAAAATGCAAAGTATCTGTCACTGTTTCTGCATGGAAAAAATAAAAAACTGGAGTTATCCAGCAAAGTAGTGTCACAAGAGGCTTTAAGAGTAGTTGATAAAGTTGTGCAGAGAGCAAAGCCTCACTTATTTTAACTTCCAAATCTTGCAGATAGCAATGAAACTGGAATCTTCCTAAGGCAAAAAAATTAAAAACACACAGAGGAAAATCTGTTTCTATGGTTTTCAGATACCAGCTTCCCTCTTCACCCCTCCAAAACTGGCCTTTAAAATATATGTGACTCATTCCAGAGCGGATTCTTACAGCTGGATTACAGTGATAGCTCTGCCAAGACTTCAATAGTATTAGTTGTTGATGCTGGGGAGTTTAAAAACCTGAAGGAATTAGCAGCTTTGCGTACCAGAGTATCTCTTGCCCACAGGCATTCTGTGTCAGAGAACAGGAATCCGACTAGAAAATTCTGCCTTGTCATGGAATATCAATCACACGTCATTATCATTTATTATGTTAAGGCTTCTTAAAAGCTGGCCTTAAAAGCACCAAGTGCAAAGAGTATTCCTAATCTTATTTATTTCACAAAAAATGAACATTATACTAGGACCATGTCAGTTTTTAAGTTCATAGGTAATGTAATTTTCCACAATGCCAACATTTTAATTTCTGGAAATTTCATTTTATTTTATTTTTTATGTTTTGGACCTTAGAGAAATAAAAGCAGCAAGACCCTTCAATCTGTTTCTCACAGAAGTCGATAGCAATACACTTAAGATTAATGTGGACAGCTTGGCTGACATAAGCAAGAGTTTTGCTATTATTATTTAAACAAACAAAAAACCCACCCATAAAAATAAGCTACACATACAGTACCACCTCTGAAATCTACTGTAGAATAGTTTTTTCACACACTGTAGAGGAGATCATCACTTTTAAGGTCAACATCAGACAAATCTGATGATTTGAGCAGGTTTCAGAGGGCACTGAATCTACTGCAGATTCAGTGTCTCAGTATGTATTATACCAATACAAATAATCCAGGGAGACATTGGCATGTTGAAGTTTTACAGCAGTAAAAGCAACATGCAAAATATCCACCCCAAAGAGCTCTCTTTTTGCTCTGCTTAGTGCTGCAAGGTAATGCAAAAGAGAAATGCAAATAATGCATTTCATCACAGATTCAATGTTGGTTTTGTGTGCGCCTCCTTAGAAACCATGAAGTGCATTATTTGACATGAAAATGAATGATCTAAAGTTGGAACATCAAAGAAAACAATAAAAAGTGCAAATATATTCAATATTTTATCTACTAAAAGAGAGCAAGGCATTATATGGAGAAAATAGAAACAGCTTAAAATAAGACATGAGAGAGATGCATTCTCTACTTCTTGTTAGCTTTATTGCTTACCTATCCGCACCTATCACAATCTGAGAGAGATATTTTCCTACTAAAGTATATTTTCCCCTCCCTGCCACATTTCCTGTATATAGCTTCTGAAATAACACTGAAAACCTTAAAAAGGCAGATCCTACATTACAGTTTAGGTTCATATTCCTGTGAAACACAGACTTAAAACAGAAAAAACAGACTGTTAAAGGGTTAACAAATTAAGTGTGTCACATTTTACACATAGGAATTTGCTTTAATAAAGGACACTGAAAAGGAAGAAGCCACAAAGGCTAAAGAAACACATCTCCTGCAGCAACTAAGACCGGATACAAACGGACCCCGCAGCTCCACTAAGAATGAAGGTCTGTATTATTTCACTTACCAGCATTATCCATTTTCCCTCCTCAGTATTCAAAAAAGCAGAGTTCCACAGAAAAGCAGCTGGTACAGGCTCAGTCTCACTCTCCCTAATGAAGCTGGCTGCCCTTCTCCCAGTTATTAGACCTTGCTGGCAGTCAGAGCATACTTCATGCACTGACTGCAGTAGACATCACCAGGAAATTTATATCTCCAAGGATGACAAACAGCCATTAGCTCCATTATAGGCTGATTAAGATTGTGCGAGCCTATCAAGTAGATACTTAAATCCCCCAGGGTTTTACCTCTTCAGGGAGAAAACAAAAGAACTCCAAGCCTATAATACTGAATATACATTTCTGGAAAGTAAAAGTAACGCTAATGAGGAAAGGTTTAAGGGGTAGGAAGGCAAAACTTTAAATGAAAAAGGGATATATTACAGAGCAACGGGCTGTGATTTATCAGTGACGCAACAGCAAAAGTTTTGAGGAGAAAAAAAAGGGGGGGAGGAATCTATGGCTGAGAAAGTGTTAGGTTCGATTACAACTTGCAGCCATTAGCTTCAGCTGTGCTTTAAAACCTACAAGTTCTGCACTTGATGTACCCTATGGTTTGTGAGAAACACAGTAGATGTGCTTATCTGCAAATGCATATCAGTATATTAATTGCCTGGAGACATTCATTATTATACTGTTCATAGCTGAATGTAAGGAAAGGGTGAAAAGTAACTACAGGGCTTTACTTTTTTTAAAGTCAAAGTAAAAACACACTGGATGCTGGAGGGATTAGAGTCCACAAAATCTGAATGACATATGCTGAGATGCATAGGTATTACTTCTAAATTTTCCGTACCACCTGAGCCTCTGATGAACAGGCTTTTCCCCCATAGAAGTAAACAAACAAACAAAACCCATAAACTCCTAAACATTTCCCTTCCCTACACTTACAGTTTCCTTCTTACAAATGAAAAAATATCTTATTTTCAATCTCCCCCGTGGCAGCAGAAGGTGAACAGCAGCAGTACATGGAGGGTACCAGGAAATTTGGGTTCCATCCCCTATTTCGGCACTGATTTGCTGTGTATCCAAACAAGGCATTTTGTGCCACTGTGTTTGCCCAGTGGTGAAAGGGAGACCATTGCACATACTGCCTTTGGTGAAAGAAAATGTCACAAAGTACTTACACTACATAAATGCCAGATAGTATTTTCTCAATATTTTCCCCTTCTTTTAAATAACTACTTCAATTAAACTCCACTCCTCTTTATTGCAATGGAAAAGAAATTCAGATTTTTTTGTCTGTATTACTCTGACATGACCCCCTCCCCCCAGATTCACAGCATCACACGAGAAACAAAATGCATTTCCCATTTAACACCCCTTCACTCCCCCTTTGATCTTTTTTGTCCTTTTAAAATGTTAAATAAAAAGACAGTTGCAGCACTGATCTATTTACACTGATTAAGAAGAGGAGAGAATCAATGGCTGAGAGCTGAAGTCATCAGCAAGAATGGAGAATATCTAGGGCATACTGGATATATTCTGTATTTCCAGAAAGGAAGCGCTTGGAGGGCTAAGAAGAGACTAAAGATTAGAAATCTGTCACACTTCATATTAAGCTTCTATTTATAAGTGGCTTATAAAGAGCTTATAAAAAATAGAAGTTACCATAAGCATGTTGCATTAGTACATGTCACAGATAGCTACAACCACACCAATGCAAAGGGTTAAAAGTGGTCAATAAGGAGCTTATCCATCTGCTAGATTCTGTACCAGTTAATGACAATTGATTAATGTGCCAATTTAGGTAACTGGTTAATGTGCATCTCATGAAATCTAGTTGTGCTAGGAGCACTAAACCAGAGGCTGTGAGATGGCCACCTGATAGATGCAACCAGTTTACTCTAACTCCTCTGTGGGAGGTAGCTGCCTGGAAAGTGCTGGGTTCCTGGAGAAAAGGAGAGAAAACGAGGGGACTCTTGGTGGATCTTCAAAGCCCCACAGGTCCTGGAGAAAGCTGGGGGATGTACTGCAGCACCAGCAGGCTGCTCGGGAGCGAAGAGCAGAGGATTGTGCCTTCGTGACAGGATGCTGTTGCTGAACTATGGAGCCAACCAAGGGAGAAGCAAGCTGCCTGTGTAAAAGGAAGATATTCCTGGTTTAAAGATGGGGCTTCGCAGAGCCGCGAAACCTACAGGTGTCCAACTGAGTCCAAACAACACTAAGAGATAGTGACAAAAAGCACCACAGGCCTGAAGGGCATATGTGTATCTTAAATGCTAGCAAGTAAACAAATGCCTTGTGCTTAGAGAGATTGGTTTTGAATCCAATCTGTTTGCTTTGAGTTTCACTTGGGCTGGGAAAGGGAAGCTATGTCAATGGTGCAGCTATAGAAAACCAGTACAGAACCTTGTGGCTAGGGATATAGGTGGGCAACAGCCTGTGCCAAAGAGCCCAAGAGTCCATGAGAAGATGCAAAGCTGCACCTACTTAGACCTCAAGGCAATGAAGAGCTCCAGCTGGTGACTATTTCTATGTGGCAAGCAGGTCTTGGTGTATGTATTGTGGCTGAACCCCATCTGCAGGGCAGATGGGCTTCATGGTGTCCTTCAGGTTGCTGATCTCCTAACGAGGCCAATGAGAAGACCTATGGAAGCATACTACAGCTTCCATCGTGCCCATATGCACAAGTCTCGCTCCAAAGAAGCTCTGGAAGATAGTAATGTGTATCCAGGTCCCATCCTGACATGCAATTCTGACATAGTCACAACCTCCAGTCAACTGAGGATCAGGGTTGTAAGGTGCTGACTAGAATATGGGAAGTACCAATTACAACAGCTTGATAAGCATTGAGTTTGGGTGCTTCAATAGGGCTGTGTGACACATAACCACTTCTTAACTTTTGAAAGCTAACTATAAATTGAAACTTAATGTAATATATGATCTAAATCTCTTCCATTTGAACAGAAAATATCTCACCAGGAACCTTCCAAAAATAAAATTTTACAAAATTTATGATTTTTTTTTCTTGTACGTAATTAGATTATTGCATCGAAATCAACAAATGTGCATGATCAGATGACATTGTTACAGGATTAAAACAATGTCTCCCAGGCTGCACATGGGCAAAATAAAGATGTAGATAATAGGTGGGGTTGAACAGTTAGTTGCAATTGTTATTTAAACATTAAGTATACATATATTTCAGGCATAAACTTATTTAATTTTTGAGTACAGAGCAACCCTATCACTATCCATAGTTGCATGACACCAAAATACCTCAGTCGGTTTAAGGGCAATTTTGGGTAAGGATTGAGAAGATCATGTCTGCAGAGGTCCAAATCTCTGTTCCCCTTCCCAAAAGCTCATACTTCATCAATCTGTATCCCAGTTTTTTTCAGCTATGAGGTGGTCTTGGCTCACAGTTCATTTTGGTCATAGGCACTTAAAACTTGGGTTCAATTCCCTGCTCAGCCACAGGCCTGAACGATTCCTGAAAGATTCTGTGCAACATCTGATCTCCTACAGGAACGACTTGTACCACGCTCAGCTGTCTGAGGATAAACACACTGGAGGTTGTGTGAGACCCCGGTGGTACAGTGTTAAGAGCCGATGTAGCAGCTCAGATAATCAGTGCTACTTCTTAGAGAATAAAGCATTATGGGGTACATTAGAAGCACTGCTAATGATGAAAACCCTAATGATCCTGTTCTCCAATGTACCTGGTGTACGCAACCTGCTGCAGTAATGACATTTCACTCCCGGGAAAATCAATGAGGATTCACAGTGGCAAAGCAATCTGCTTAGGTAAGAAGCAAACAGAGAAAGCAGGGTAAACAGAGACCTCAGCGCCCAGCCATCCAAACCACTTCTGAGTTGACAAACCTGCAGGATCAATGTACAGCTTCAACTGTGGTGTTTCCAATCATGACAAAGATGCCTCAGAACACATTTAGAAAATGTGAAATCTGGCTCGGCTCAGTGCAGATTTGTCACTGCAGAGATCTGACTCCATAAGATGCCATTTCGGGCAAAGTATTTCGCTTCCCTTTCACTGTGTCTGTTTCTTCCCACGCAGAAACCATCATGAAGGTGTCTCTGGGAGAAGCTGTACTTGTTTTTAGATGCTGTGGGTTTGTATAGTCAATGGCAACACTCTAAATATACAGGTCCAAGTAATTCTTCTAAGCATCCACCAAGTTCCAGAGCAATGACCATGCTGAGTACAAGGGATCTGTGGCCCTCCAAAAGATGTTTTGTCCTGTGAAGTACACTTCTCTCTACCCGTGGTGGGATAGTTTCATGGGGAGGGAAGGACACTTTGAAGGCATGGGAATGGCAGCAGAAGATCTGGGCTCTGCTACAGACAAATCCTAATTTTTCAGTCAGTGATGAAGATTGCCACTTACAGCAAAGGATGCTTTATAAAAAGCACCAAAATCGTTGATTAGTAATCTCTCTATAAATACAAAGTTGTTAGATGCACATTCTTCAGGCTTTAGGTGTATGAAAACCATCTCTCCTCTGGCATATTCTTGAAAATTGCTAGACAAAAGGGAAAGCCTCTTGAGGAAGTCCTGAACTGTACGCACGGAATTAAATTTCCCTGGGTTGGGGCTGAGGATTTGGCATATGGCAGGACTGACCTCTAGCAGAAACCTTCCCTAAATCTCATCAACAATTTCCAGCATCACTGGGAGAAGGTTTTGCCAAATGCCTTTTCCCCACCTCACAGAGGCAGATGAGTTTGAGAGCAGGACAGTAACTAGGATGCTCTTTGCCTGGGAAGAAGCTACAGTTCAATCTGGAAATACTGTTAATATACCTCTCTAGTGCAGAGGATGCTTTATTTTGCTGAGCAAATGACAGAAGCCTTTAGCTCCCCGGGAAGACTTTATCCTTGAACAGCCCAGCCAGATGCAGAGGTCCTGACTCTTGCCTCAAGCTGCAAGGGAAGAAGCAACATCACTGAAGTCAACAGATTTAAACTGATAGAAAACAAGAAGAGAGTGGGATCCAGACAGCGTGTGGTCGTTGTAGGTGGGGAGTTTCACAGCACAGATGGGTTTCCAGAGGGAGCAGGAAGGGGCTGGGCGTATGTTGAGTATAGTGCAGAGAGTGGCAGGGCTGAGTGAGAGGAGGCACAGAGGCAGCGGGAGGCGAAAGCAGGGGTGTGAGGAGAGGTCAGAAAGGAGGTTTCAGTATTTCATGGAGAGAGGTGCTCAGCAGGAAATAAAAGCAAGGACAAGAAAAACACCTCTAAATGTTCAGTTATTTAAGTAAATTCTATATTGTTTCTGAATCCCTGCTTTTAGTAAGCACATATCTGGACAGAGGGATGGTACGTGTTCAGTGCCACTCTTCCAGAGAGAACAACTCTTTATAATGAACAGGACACTTTGATATGTCTGGAAAAACAAACATACATTTTTCTCCTTTAGTTTTCCCACTGATAATGCTATGGAGTCAGGCAGCTTTGCACATGCCTAACTGCCTACCTAGCCCTGGAAATCTTTAGAGGCCATCTTGGACTTGGATATGCTTGAATGATTTACGCCATGCCCTGACATAACCAAAAGTAAATATCTACAAAATATCTACTGGTGCCACAGCTGCACAGCTGGCAGTGGGAGCCTCAGAAACAAGACATCTAATGGCTTCAAGCATTTTTACTATTTAAACCTGCTCACAACTATTGGCAGGCTGGCTGCCTTCAGAGCACAATTAAATCTACTCAAAGTCAGGTCTAATCAACATGTTGGTAAAAATGTCTTAAGTCTCAGACTCCTCTGTGCTCTCTCCTTTCTCTTAGACAGCCGTTACTTTTGTACCGCTTCCCCTTCTTCTCTCATCTCTCTCTCTCACAGGCACACATATACACACAAACTGGGCTGAGGTTAGCCTTCCTTGTTCTTGTCTTACTGGAACGTAAATTCTCAGTTCTCATCATGTACTAGACCCAAGTGGGGCTGGAAGAGAGGGAAGGGGTATGGATCCAAAACTGCCACACACCTTACATTGAACTGTCAAGTATTTGTCCTCAGAAACAAAACGTGCCCTTCTGTTTGCTTTTTACAGTCTCCCAAAATTGGAAATGACTGGAAAAAGCAAATGGCTACTAAAGGGATTAGGGCTATGATCTGGGAAAATGTGGAAGAGATATTTTCCTTTCTGTCATAGAAAACTGGGGAAGTGTTCTTCTGGGACAAAGGCTATCAGACCTGAACGGCCATTTACAATCCCTGGCATGGGTGTGCATGCATTAATGTAACATATTACTCACATAAGTGAATTCTGTCAAGCAAACTGAAATAACCTCTCCTTTTCTCTTTAAATATCACAAACAAGTGCATTAAAATGAGTTACCATTCCTATGGAAACAGAGATCAGCTCCAATCGAAACCTTACCTCGGAGCATGGTCTTTGCTATCCAGAGTTCCAGGTTAAATCAGTCATAGGAAATAGGGCAAATCAGGGCAAAATAAGACTATTGAGTGTAATTGTAAGGCAGCAGGCTGATATAATCCTCAGTATTATCTGATAATGACAAGGAATAGAAAATTTGTATCCATATGTGCACTACGAAATAAAGTCCCAGGCTCAAACCCCATTTTATGGGCAGCAGGTTTCCCATGCCTAGGCTAGACAATTTCAAAGCCTGTTTATAAAATGTTCTGGCTCTGAAAATCTGTTAACATCTTTGAATGTTCTGAAACCATCATGATATTTGGCTATATGCAGTATTTGTATTTGGACAGATTTTTCTGTAAAGAGGCAAAACTGAAGCTCTGGATACAAGGACAGCCAGTATTAGATCTCTGTCTCTCCCTCAGTCATTCTGTGGGGCTGGTGCAACAACACCTTGCTTTCTGTATTCAACTCGAGGAGGATGACTAGTATCAGCAAAAACACTTTAGCCTTCTATTGCAATGTAGAAAGTGAGCCCACATTTTGAGTCATAAGGGACAAGGCACCAAAGGCCTTTTAGTCTGGCAGAGAAAGTTACAGTAAGAAACAATGGTTGAAAACTGAGAAAAAGCAGTTTCAAATAAAAACAAGTATCTACTGTAACAGCAAATGTGATTAAGCTACCAAGGCTATCAGTGGATTTTCTGTCTCTGGAGGTCATCACATCAGGACTGGATGTCTTTCTGTATGATAACAATCAAACATAAGTTGCTGAGCTCAACAAAAGGGTAAACAAGAGTAATTTAAGGGCTTGTATTGCAGAAGTCAGACCTAATAACCCCTCTGGCATTACTGCTATGAATCTATGTAAAAAGGCCAGTCTTCATTATCCTTGCTGAAATGAAGTACCAGACTTTTATCATGCCTTAATGACTGCATATAATAGATTTACAAAACATTGTACCCTGTTCCTTATCTTAGGACCCTATTCTAACCTTCTGTCCACCACTTTTCCTCTTGTGTGTTCTGCAGATTTCTCTCTTGTAATCTTATGTACAGTAAAAAGAAATTAATTTAACCTTACTGAGAGGTATAAACATAGCTCTTATTCTGTTTTGCCTTGAAGTCTGCTAAGATTATTCAGTGAAGGAAAACCAAGGAAAAGATGATCTATCCTGGTATGAGAATCTGAGGTGACATCCCACTCATGGTAAAGCCAACAGCAAAACTTCCACTTCAGTGGGGCCAGGGCTTCATCTCTGGACATAGAACATGTGGTCAGGCTTATGTAAAGGACAGGGGAGATTCTGGGTATGTCAGTTTGGTTTTAGTAATGTGAGTAAAAATACATGAAGAAGGACTTAAGCAATGGAATAAAAGAGTGCATTTGAGATAGACACCATCATTTGTCTTAATCCCTCTCTCCCAGTTGAAGTGAAATGTAGGCAAGCAAGAGCCAATTACCACTTAAATGTCAAATGCCACCCATAGGAAAATGCTCAGATAAATACTAAGAAAGAAAAAGTAGTCTTTCAAAATCTGAAAGCTGATGACCAACCGCTAGTGTGAAGTCACATGCTGTACATTATGCACTCTACATTTAGCCAGACAAACTTGACTGACTCCTTAGAAGTTAGTGTTTTGTAACTTGATTCATGAGACAGAAATCTGAGCAGACATAAATTAGAAGCAACCAGAGGAGACACTTGACAAGATCCACTACAGAGAGGTATAACTTCAGCTCATTACCTTCCTGTCTCTTCCTCTGAGGTCCAGCTAGTTATCACATAGACCTCACTGCTAACCTGTGTTGCTTTTGTACTCCATACTGCGCATTAAAAAAGTAAAATCCATCAGCCAGAAGTTACCGTTAAACAAAGGAGAACTGTTAGGTGATGTCAGATGTTCTGCAATATTTGGAAAGGAAAACAGCAGGAGAAGCTAACTTAAGTAAAGAACACTGCTTGAGTGTATTGTTCCAGAGGAGTTAAAAAAATATCTATTTATGTGTATTTATATATAAATTCACTCTATTACTGTACTGGGACTGCATTCTCACTTAATTGCAACGTCTATTCCACATAGAAGGGATTCACTTTACCCACATATAGTCCAAGTTACGGTATCCATATGAGTAATTGGTATCTGTACAAGATCTGATGGCATTACGTCTCATCTCTTCAAGCTCAGGGTCACTATTACTTCAGCCCCTGAGTTTCTATGGAGCTGCAAAGATTACTTTCCTCCTTCATGGGCAGGAGCTCAAGCTGAATGGGCTTTGTAACAGTGAAACATGCCCAGCATGCCTCAATGGATCCATCTATGTTGTGCCAGCACAGATCCCTGAAACAAAACTAACCTTTTCCCCCATGTCTAATTCACTTGCCATTTCCCAATTCAAAGTGAGATATTTATGAATAACAACTTCCTATGCTTGATCAACCTGCTCAAGGGATCCAGCTAGACTAGAATCACAGCTCCAGATGCCACCAGTACAAAGTGCTTCATACTTGCACCAAGGGATATTTCTTTTTAATGACTAATAGTCAGAGATTGACTTCTTCTCAAGTGCAGAAAGTGTGGTGAATTGATTGTCTGCTGCTGTATGTGTAATTTAAATCTCAGTATCCTTGTCAGTCACATGAATGTCTCTGTTCTCTTTTATTTCTGCTAAACTCTTGTCCTTAACTGCTATGGTACCACATACAGGATCACTTTACCTTGTACTGCTTGATGATTTTCTAAAACCAGCAACAAAACAGATGTTCAAATGCACCTCAAAGGTAATGAAAGGACAAGTATATTTTAATTCTTATAACATATATTTGCCCTGAAAGAGGATAGTTAACAGCCCTAGTTATTTTACTGTGATTTGATAAAATTTGCCAGAACTTACTGCAAGATGTGTGTAACAAACACAGAGCTAAACTGATATCAGCAAAGCACATCAGACAAATTGGCAAGCTGGAGATGTGCCATATGCAGGTGTTGGGAAAATACGCATTAGAGACAGTTTGCTTTTGCTGAATGAACAGACAAGGTAAATATTTTCCAGCTCAGGATGCAACTGTGTCACCATAGGCTGTACTTCCATTAGACCACAGCTCACCAGTATATCAGAAGAACCATGAGACCCCAAAGTCATTTTAGGTAATAATGCTAATAATTCAGCAGCCCAAACTTTTTATTCTGAGTCAAAACTCTTAACAGTGCTCTACACCAGCATGAAGCCAGAAGGTGAACTACTGTTAATGCAACATAAAAACTTCCACTGCTGAGAGATGTATGAGGTTGAACTCAAGAACATGTTATAAATCTGGTTCAGATTACTTGGATACTTTGCTCAGAAGTATGCATGTCTGGGGAAGGAGGATAGAAAGACCAGAGAACCTGATTGCAGAGGAAACAATGAAGCCAGGGAAACTCTGGAAAAATAGTCCAGGAAAAGCCTACAGACAGCTGAAAAAGACTGAGCTACAGGCAGTGAAATTATGCCCTCTTGTTTGATGCCTGCTGTCTTCAGGGAAATAGAATTTGGTGCACAAACAGATGAATAAATCAAAGACATTTCTGTTTCTATTATCAATTTCTTCTTCTAAGTGAAATAGCATATGAGATTGTATAGAAGTTCAAAAAGGGGGCAAATACACATGACAAATTGGTTTGTGATATTTCTTTCCTTTCTTAGCTATTACTCAAAATACTCTTTATTGTAACCTGCCTTTCACCTAGGCATCCACTCCCAGGGTGTCATGCGAGGCAGTTTAATCCCCTTTTGTGGCAAACAAGTCAGCACTGTATTCCTGCAGTGGTAATCAGATGTAAAAAGAACTCCAAAGCAACATTTTCATGGCATTGTTCCTTTTTTTTCCCCCTCTACAATAGCACCCACTTGCAGTTGCAGAGCCTATTTGGTGTGCAATCTAGGATGCTGTAATTAACTTGTGAACACAGGTCTTTATATTTAAGCATCAACAAAGGTGTAGGAGGGGAAATGATGTATCCTGCTTCGTTTATTTCTAAAAATAATAAAATTTCATCAGGAACATGCTGCTTGAATTTGTCCAGAAAGCATATTTAGAAACACAATGAAAGTTGCCCTCTTAAAAGCAATATGAAAAAGCTCATTAAAGCTGTTACAAAAGGCAGTTAGGTATTTTAGAGCTATGTTGCCCTTCTCTTTACATTGCAGGGTGCTGAGAAGTATAGGCTTCTTTACTTCAATGAGGAAGAGAAGGACCCTGACAAAAATATATTTGAAATATTCTTTTTACCTGCATTATTAATAGTGTTTGAATTATTAAAATGTAATGAATTTGAAATAGCTAATTATTTCACTGCTGATATCTTTTTCTTTTGTCAATGTGGTCAGCATGGACAATGGGATTACAATGAAGATTGTTTCCTCTTTTATTCTCCATTTTCCATCTTGGTTTTCAAGCACAGGCATACTGTCTTTTGATAATTCCCTTCCTCTAATTTGCTTTCAGTTTAACAGTATGGGTATGTGGCACAATCATACGCAGTCTTAGCCTCCCAAACCTTCTGCTCTCTACTTGCCCTCTCAGGCCACAGTCTTTAAGTCTGACAGCCTCCGAACTCCAAGCATTTTGGTGAAAACTTGAAACTCTCTGTGGTAGCCTCAGCATTTCTCCAAAGCATTTTTTCAAACATCTTTCTTTTAAATCCTTACAAAACCTTAGCACTGAGCATAAATTACTTGACAGTGATTAACCTCCCAAGCACTTTGGAATTTTTACCTGGATTTCAATAATTCTTTGTGTGATGTGGTTATATGAAAACCAAACCAAAGGAGGAATATGCCAATTGACAGAAAGCTGCATTACCTCTTTGCTTGAATTTGTGAGGATTGTTTTGACTCCCAGTGCTGTCCTCTCAAGTGCTTGCAACTTTCCTCATTTGATAATAGTTGCAAATTTTGCAAGGGTATTCTGTATTCTTACATTCAAATAAAAACTGAAGTACTGAGCAGCACTGGGCCAAGGACTTCCCCCTGCAAGATCCTGCTTGAGATGCCCTTTTAGTATGACTTCTATATCAGTAGTTTTCTAACTACTGATAAATAATTTTGAGAGCAATTTATCAAATGATTACACGCTCACTTCATGGAGATTACATCTAGGCCATGTTTCCTTAGCTTATGTCTAAAACACAGTCCTGTGGAACAGTCTCAAAACCTTTTTGACGTCAAGATATGTCAAATCAAGATACATCTAGTGTTTTCCTCTGCTAGGCAACTTTGCCCTCCAAAAGTAGAAAAACAGGTGGATTTACCACACATTTGCTCTCATTTGTTATAGACTTTATTGTCTTCTAAGTACTTGTCAATCATTCAACATAACTCATTCCGGAACCTTCCAGGGATGAATTTTAGTCTACCTGGTCTCCACCTTTTGTTATAAAATACCACACTGAGACCAGGACACTGTTAAGCAACACTGATTTGCAAAACACCTTCTCAAAGAGCCAAAGTTTTTCACCAAAGTAGGTGTCCTGGGCCCATGCAGCAAGCTCAGCTCCTCCACCGTGCTCTGCTGCAACTCTGCCAGCATGACCATGGCTCGCTCTGGGAAGCCCTACATGGAAACAATAACACAAGCCCAGATAATTAATTTTCCTGTTTGGCTTTCAGGGATGGAGGCAGAGGAGGCAGCATGGTACACTCACTCATCCTCTCCAGCCAGCCCACCTCCACTCCCTGCCAGCCGATCCTGGGGAAGGGGCCTCCAAACAAAGGGTTGTGTAGATACATTAAAAGGAAAAATCTTCCACATGTGACACGGACAGTCAAGGCCAAGGCAGCTGCTCGTCTGAGTGAGGGCTGTTGGGGATGGTGGAACTCTACAAACTAAGCACAAGAACTCATATAGAGGCCCAGCAAATGCAGGAGGAGAAAACAACATTCAGTGAAGAGGCTATGATGAGCACAAATGAAAATCAGTTAAGGAGGTACATGTCGCAAGCTGCTGTCATGTGGCTTACAAGATGACGTGGCAGAGGTGAAGTAGATCTAAAAAGAAGCTTGTGCTGGCCCCGTATGTTTCCATGAGCCCATATAAATTAAAGGAACAATCCTGTCAGTGCCTATCCATGTGAGAAATCGGCCGTGCAGCATAGTTGTTCTCTGCACAGTTACACAAGCCCTATAATATTTTAGTAATTTAACATTTTTAGTGACTTTGTATTAATTTTGCCATGTTTCTTTTGGAAAAGGATGATGTTTGAAGATAACTACGCAAATGACATCCAGTTTTGAACTAGACCAGTCCACAAAGAGACTATCCTACTACAGAATTAATGATCACATTTCTCTTTTGTGAAAGAAAAGTCAAGTGCAATAGGCAAACCTTCTAATAAGCTTAGCCAGAACATGCAGATTCTCTGCTGTACATCTCCCATAGGCTTTTATGTCCAAATCAAGAACTAAATCACTTTGGAAGCATTCTGAACAGTTAACCTAAAAGGAAGTATTCAGACACTATACTGTCCTATGGCTGAGACAAGCAAGGAAGAAGGCCACCTTATTTATTGCATCTTTAGGTCATGTTGTATCTGAATATAAAATAGGTTCATGCATAATTTCCAAACTGGTAAAAAAGCCCAAACAAACCTAAGCTTTTAATCCTGACATAAGGATATTTTCAACTACACATTTCAAGACCTGGATGGAGCTACACCACGCCTCCTCCCCTGGAGTCCAGGACATGAAGATCTTCCACCACACTGCACTAGCAACACAGCCTGTTCCAAAGCTTTCAGAAAGCCTGCAGCACTCCTGGATATTCTTGAGCCACTGGGACTGAAACACACCAAGCATTTCTTGTGGGTGCTGTGGGGTGAGGGACCTTTGGCTCTTAGTTTTGCAGATGCTGCAATGGCTGCTTGGGGGTCGCTGGAGGAGTGTGACTGCTGGAGGCTTGTACTAGGCTAGGACCTGGCTGGTAAGAGCTATTGTAAGGGCCTTCCCTCCCTCCTCCCCCCCCCCATTATATTCATCTGCACATCTGTGTGGGAGGTGGCTAGAACTTACAGCTGTAATATACCAGACTTCTGGCTATGTACTACTTCAATACTATAATTTTGTAGGACATGGATTACATTCTATAAAATAACACAGATTTTTCAGTGAGTCACTTTTCATTATAATGAATTTCAGACAGTATTGAATAAATAATTCAGAAATGTTTTGATAATTTAGTAAGAGTGTTCTTTTCATGTTTCATTTGGAGGATATGGCACGGAAAAACTGCTTTAGCTTACTTTTAGTCATATATCTAGTGTCTATACTTTTACTATTTCATATAGAAAAAGATTTCTGTTGCACATGTAGTAGCATACATGAGTGCTTCTGTTACCTTCAATACTTACGAATTGTATGTGAACCACTTAACATTACTGGCGTGTTTTTTGTGAAATACAGTCTAAAAGCAATAATCTAGCCAGGCCCTCCCCCTCCAAGAATAAAGAAAGAAAAAAGGAAAACAGAAGTGTTTTCCTGCTATAAAACTGCATTGAGATTGGGAAGAATGAGTGGTGTCTCTCTTTCAAGCTTCTGGGAAGAGCTTTTCTAATGCTGGAGTCTCGAGGCTGGGAGAAGGAATTACTTTTTTTTATGCTCTTTCAGAACAGTTAAGGGATTCTGTATCTGTCCTTAGAGCTGCATACATCAAATCAAAACCGCTAGCAGGCCAGGAAAACATCAGGGTAAGCAATATCTACTCCTATGCACAATGCCAAAGGAAGTCTAGATGTGAATTTCTGAACACATTTTATAGATCCCAATGAGTTTTGTTTTAGAAAAAGACTACTTCAGGTTCAGCACATACAAAAATTTTAGTCCAATTATTTGAATGGTTTCTTTTTCAGAAGCCATAAATGAACAACTCAGCCTGAGAGTCTGCCTTTATGAACTTGCTGCAGACTGGGGTCAAAGCACCCTGTACAAATACTGGAAAACCTGGCTCTAATAAGCCAACTTCTCTCATAATGAATCAATGTCCAGGTGTGCAACAGGCTGCCAGCAAGGAGTAAGAGCTTCTATTAGTTCCCAAACGACACAGACAACAGATCTTGCTCACCTGCCCCTCAGCAGTTTCTTTGACAGATCAATACAAAATCCGCAAGCCCTGACCAAAGTACAGCAGAATCAATACTACAAGGAGATCCAACTTCACCAGTACAACCAATAATGTCAAGCTTGCAGCATTACCTTGGCTGAGGGAAGAGCAATGGCTGATAATAACATTTTGTGTTGTTTAAATATACATTTTATGGATTTTTTTTAAAAAAGGGGGGAGGGCCATCAGGAAATTTAAAATGCCATTCCATCCCACTGCAGCTTTGTGCTTTTATAGACAGCTGAGTTTGCATTTAAAGACACTGAAACTAATGTTGACTCTGCCATGATTTCATCCAGGAAGGAGCAAGAACCCAGCCGAAACCAGCTCAGGGCAATCTAACAGCTCTGCTGTCCGGGAGGGCTGCTCACTTCATAGAAATAAGCCTGTATTTCAAATCCTCTTGTCTGCGAGCAGGTGGGGGACCCAGGCAGAAATCCGGCGCCGGAGAGATGGGATTTTGCTGATCAGCATAACAACCGCCCCACCTAGTGTATCAGTCTCACACGGGAGCATCTCCCGGACACCCACAATCTCTCACCCACCGAGCGCTCCCCCAGCAGTCCCCTGGCAGTCAGCTGGGCTGGAGAAGTTAAGGCACCTAAACAAATGTGTGGAGGCGATAGGTAACGGGAGGTGCAACAAATGGGTCAGAAGTCTTCGGGGGCAGTCGGGAGCATATGGTGTAAGGCATATCGCTAGGCTCAGGGAAAGCTGTTTTAGTGGTGACAAAAGAAGATGCAGCAGTATTCGTAAGGATGCTCTTGGATCTGAAGTCCTACCAAAAATAACTAGAGTAAATAAGAGGTAACAAAACAGGAGCTACAAGGGGGTTAATCCTATTTTATGGCTGGACAAAACATCCCACTTCAACCGTGCACCGATAAACCTGAGCATCCTCACAAAAGCCAAAAAGCTTGATTTTTGCAACTTTTTTCCATTTCCCTCCTCCTGCAACAGGAAGGCTACCTAAGCTCTTGTGCCTTACAGGACTGGAAATATCATGAACAAAGGTAAAAGAAAGCTCTGTTACCTAATACATTCATTGCATGAAAAAAAAAATTACAGAACATTCAGATGAGTGAGATTCTCTTCAAGAAATTACTATGATGCAAACAAAGTGTTTAATGCCACCAACCTACTCATTCTGTTGTATAGTCCATATTCTTAGGCTCCTTCATGGATCTACTGGAAAATCCTGACCCATGGACAATTCTCCTCACCTCTGTGACAGGGCAGAGGTGAAGCTGGTAAGGGTCCAGCATGTCCGCTCTGCTGGCCACCACAGGTAGATGGGCTCCTGCAGTAATTGATGCCAGATGGAAAAATCCCCACTTTTCTCACAGTTGTTGCAAAAGATCTGGAGAATAAAGATTTGCCACTGAACAGGAATCAAGGAAGCAGGGCCAAAATCTGGAGATAAAGTGGAAGAGACAGAGAAGAATCAACTGATTTTTCTAGATAAAAAAATAATTTGCTCTGTTTATGGATATAATTGTGGGATTATGAAAGAACAGTCAAAAAATGGAATGAAGGGATTGCTCTTGTTCCTGTTGGGGATCTTTCACATTTTAGACTCTCTCCACTTTCCTTTGGTATCTAAGTCCATACTTTTTTCCTCCTTTTGAAGGAGGTAAAACCCCTCATGTAAGAGAAGAGGAACTATCACACTCCTCACTCCCACTCACAGGCAGAAGACATTGGAGTAACTCTGTATCACACACAATCCCCGCCTCTTCCTGTCCTTACCTAAGTAACAAGAGCCCAGGCAGAGCTCGCATCCCACAAGGAGGTATCTTGTGTGAAGTTGCCAGGCTGCCTGGACACCCCCACACCATCAAGTGTACCTTCATAGGGCTTTCACAGGAAAAAGGCGGAAGTGGCTATACAGTGTTACCTACTATGAAATTGCTGTAGGTGCTTTCTACTCGCTCCTTGTTTAATTTCCTTTGGAAACAATCTCACATTTATTTAGACAATTATTGAGCCTGGGCAATCACAAAATGTGTTAATGCATCTCACACCTGTTCACATCAGGATTTTCTTAAGAGGCTGGAATTGAGAAAAAGTCAGTTAGGTCCCAAAGGGACTTCTGCCTTCCAAAGGACTGTGATATTGAACTTCAGGTCACCTCATCTTTGTAAAATGTTGTGAAGAGGCCTTCCTGGGATAAAAGCTGCAGCAATGTATTTCAGCCTGAGCCAAAGCCCTTTGAAGTCAATAGTATCATTGTCAGCCACAAGCGTACAAAAATAATGAATCAGGCCTCCAGAAACATGAGGATGGCATAGAAAGCATATTGTAAGTTCATTTAAACTAAAAGAAAAACAGTAAACTTCTGTGTCTCTTTCTCCTAATTTCTGAATACGTGAGCATGGCAGGATCATGTTTTCAGAATTTTTCAACACCAAAGAAACTCAGCAGCCATTGAAAAAAACAACTGAGAATGTGATTGTAAGAGCCAAACCAAAACAGTATTAAACACTGGAAAGTCACAATGATATCACAAGCCCAGAAACACTGCATTAGACTTCAGTATCAGTGTACTGCTGCATTTAGAAGAAGAGAACTGCTCAGCAGCTGAAGGTGATGCTCAGGTGGGTTGCAGTCACAGCAATGGCTTGGCTGGACCATGCTGCCACTCTGGCATAGCCCAAGTTGCATAGCCCAAGTTGCATGCTCTCTTGAAGAATGCTCACTTCACTAGAAGTGCTGGGTCTCCTCCTTTTTCTCAAAGCCATACTTAATGCCGAGGGATCACAATGTCTGTATTACCTACTAACACTACACCAAATACACTAAAATGAGAGGAAAAATGTCAGCACAGACCATAGCGAGAAAGAAGGGTGGTACCCAGCCCTTTCTTTTCCTGTGGGAATCTCAAAGCACAGTGACCAAAACCTGCTTCCCCGTTAAGAGTGAGGGTCCACATGGCCAGCCTTCAGTCTTTCTCTTGGAGACGCCAGATAGCTACCAATTTGTTCCTTCCTTACCTGGGACTGTGTACCTGTATATTCTAGCATAGAAAGCAAGGCTCCCCCAGTCTGATAGTTAGATGCTTGTATTTCAGTGCTTTAGAAAAACATCATTCAAATTAACTGGACTGAACTGAAGGTGGTTAGTTATTTTTTCATGTGTACATGCATTATCAATACCCAAGAACCAACCAATGCCTATGGACAGAGCATACCTGATATGCTCTTATTCCTTGCATGTCATGAATTCTCAACAGAAGAACCCATACTGCAATTTCACATATAAAATATGCAATCCCATGAAAAACTGCCCTGTGGTTCTATGGCAGAGTATTTCAATGCTGACTATCCACGTGGCTCGGCCAGTGTTCAATGCTGTTACAGAAATTCTCGGTCTCAGAGCCATCTCTTCAGGAACATCTCAGAGCAGCACGGAGGGAAGGTATTCTTTTAGAAGCCAAGTAAGGAATTTCAGTTCCCTGAACTACACCAGCCTCTACTGCAGGAATTTTCAGTGTCAGAACAAATCCCACAGACATCTGCATCTACCAAATGCCACTGAATCTGACTTCTAGTTTCTCCGTGGTACAATTATTACACTGGCCAAATCATTTCCACAGTGACCCTACATTGCCTCAAAATGTGAGAGCCAGGCCTGCAACAACTCTGTTGCAAAAAGATTAAGCTCCCACTAACAAATGGAGGTTAGGACTACTGGAAAGTGTGCATATTTTGATAGCTCTTATTGATATTTAAAAGGATTAGGATCAGAAATCATTTGCATATATTTTTAAAACTCAGGTCCTTTTTATAAGTGTGCATAATTTGAAGCATCTAATCCCGAGTCTGAAAGAGATGCATATTTGCCATTTACAGAGCTCTTTTCAGATTTTCTTTTCCCTCTCTCCCATTATTATGATAATTAATGTTTGCATAAAAACATTTTGGATCAAATCTCATTTACTTCATACATGGTATGCATGAAGTTTAGTTTTCTGGGATTTATTTCCACTATGGAGTATGTATAATGGAGACAAATTCACTGGAGCAGAAGTATGGAGTTCTAATAAGTATTAGAATTCACTTTACTAATTAGTACCTGAATTAGTGCCTCCTTGACATAATTTCTTTAAAAATAGCAATGGGCTTAGAAGGCAGGCAAAACTTGTTTATTCAATGGACTTCTCACTGTCAAGACCCCGTTGCTTAGAATTATCTAAACACTCTAAATATTCATCTAAATTCATCTAAGTATCTATTTATCTTAAGCCTAGGGTAGAAGTGAGTGCAACGCAACTCCTCTTCAAAATACTGAGGGAGAATTGGTTTTACCTTTTCATTTCACTTGTCTTATTGTCAGTTATTTCTTTGCTGCTTGGGATAATTCCTTCCCATCTTTTTCGCTTGCCTCTGCTTTCCCTCTGCCACAGATGGAGGGACATAGATGTGGCTTTTCCATCCAGCGAAAAAGCAAGATTCATCTTTATCTCTTAGCCCAGTGTGTCTGGTGCATGTGGATGGCTTGTATGCTCAGTCTTGTGTCCCCCCACTGTCATTCCTGACTTGGCCTAACACAGAACAATAATAAAACCCATAACAACAAAAGACCCTGCTCATTGCCACAGCAAAACAGCTTCTTTTCATGTGCATTTTAGTGCATTTCCAGCTCTTATTTTAAGTGCTTCCAGCAGGGTAGCTCCCACTGTCCCTCCTGGGAGACTATTCCCCAGCCTAATAAATATCGCTCCCAAGAAACCTCCTTTACACTTGTTCCCTCCTGTGCTTGCAGCACTTTTCCAATCTTGGCCTAGAGCTAGTAGAACAAATACCTTTTTCCCCACAGGGTTTACACTGTTTACATGCAATAAAGTTGCAAAAGCTGTGTGCTCCATCGAGTTACTTTCACACTTACGTGATACCAACTTGTGTGCTGCTTGCAATAGATTATTTCTAATTTTAATAAATGACTCCGCCAAAGTACAAAACCATCCAAAACAGACAAGATAATTACAAACGTCATAGAAGACATATGCAAATATGCATATTTAGACTGCTGACACCAAGAGTAAGTCTGATGCGTCTCTTTCCCTCTGAATTCGGCAGATATCTTGCCAGCACTGGCTCTGTTGGTGATGTTTCTTCTTTCTTTTTAAAAGGCTGGCAGCCACATTATTTTAGATGTTGCAAAAAAAGTGCTTTTGTTTGCACTTTACTTAACCCAGCTTGAGTTAGATGTGGTTTTATAGTAACACTGAACTTGCTATTAGGCAATTACCTTGCTATTTCGGGGTAGCGTGCCATCTTCCCTCATCCAAGGATGGGCAAAACTGCAGAACTGCCTGCCTCCTGATGCTGCCTCCGAGGCAGGCACCAAGTGAAAGGCTGTATTTGTCCTCCTGGAAGCAGCAAGAGGAGGAACTTTCTTCCAGGGTCTGGTGATGACCAGGAGAGCTCTTTGACACAGAGCCAAAAGAGGGCAGGCAGCACAGCTGAGGTCCCAGGCTCACCGCAAATCCTTTCACTCTTATAGCTGAAAAAAAAGTCATTCACTCTGCTGTTTCCCTCCAGATCTGGAAGATCCTGCACTTCAAGGGTGTAGCTTTCAGATGCTGTTTCTGATAGACCACTAAAAGCACAAGCTGTAGTACAACATGCTCATGTATCACATGTCCAGTGATAAGCATCCATATGACTGAGTGAAACAGACACTGTTGACTTGTAAGCCAAAATCACCTACAAAATCACAGAATCATAGATTCATAGATTAGTTTGTTTTGGAAAGGACCTTTAAAGGTCATCTAATCCAACCCCCTGCAGTAAGCAGAGACATCTTCAACTAGACCAGGGTGCTCAGAGCCGTGTCCAACCTGACCGTGAACGTTTCCAGGGATGGGGCTTCTACCACCTCTCTGGGAAACGTGTTCCAGTGTTTCACCATCCTCATTGTAAAAAATTCCTTCCTTCTATCTAGTCTAAATGTTCCCTCTTTCAGTTTACAACCATTACCCCTTGTTCTATTACTACAGGCCCTATGTTTGTCCCCATCTGCCTTATAAGCCCCCTTTAAGTATTGAAAGGTCACAATAAGGTCTCCCCAGAGCCTTCTCTTACCCAAGCTGAACAACCACAACTCTTTCAGTCTTCCTTCGCAGGAGAGGTAATCATTTTCGTGGCCCTCCTATGAACCCACTCCAACAGGGCCATGTTCACCAAGTTCACCTTGTGAAGATTCCATTAGACAAATCCTAAATTGACTATATAAATAAAAGAAAGCTCTGAAAATTACTGCATCAATCCTTTGGAAACCTTTCCCCAAAATTATTTTTGCTATTTGCAGATCAAAAGCCATTGTTTATCTCAACTTCCAAAGAATAAGGCAAAATTCATAGCAGATGTGTTTCCAAAGACTTAAATAGCTGGGTGGCAGCATATTTTTTGGATTTGCTATTCTCTGAAACAAACACGGTGTGAAATACTGCCATTCAGTTTTGTTTGCATCAAGACATAACAGGAAGACACCATTACTATTTTTAAATATTCAGGGCTCAAAAGTCAAAATGCTGGAAGAAAGATGCCATGCCCCTGGGGAGCTGTAACTTTCCCTCTTGGCTCACTCCTAAGGATACAGAGTTGAGAGTCTACTCAGAGAAACACAGACATAGCCCAGGTAATGAAAGCATGCTTCATTTTAGGGCCTAGAGCAGCTCATATCATGACTTGACACGTCCACTTATCGACTGGTCATTTGCTCTGGCTGCATAAATAAAACAACTTATTTCAAATCCAACCCTCTGAGCTTGCCAAAACTGCTTTTAATCAGAAAAACAGTCAGAATTATGTCTTTTAGATGCTGCCTTATCATGCTGTGCTTTGGTAGCACTCATCCTTAAATAAATAAAGAAGTGGCAAGCAGATGACTGCTAATTATCCTTTCACTCACAAAATTTAAATATAGCTGCTTCTGTTTGAACACAAAGAAGGCCTGCAATTAGGACATATTCACTGCAAACCCATGACAACCCCTTCTTTACTGTACTTGTAGCTGATGCAAAACAATACCTCAACACCAATTCTATTTAGTGCCTGTAATTTTTTTGAGTCCTGTGTATATTAGTCAGAGATGTGTCTTAAAAACTGTAATTCTCCTCCAAAACCAGAAAAAGCAAATACATGTGCTCTGGAGGGGGAGCTTTGTTTAACGTGCTCTTTAGGGCCTGGTTCCATTAAACACTTCCTTATACATCCTTATTTCTTCAAGAAGGCATTTGAACCTTAAAAGAATTTGATATCCAATGATTTAGCCTGATAAAGTGGCAGTGGTTACACTTGCCTTCTTGATAAAATAAGGATGTATAAGGAAGTATTTAATGGAAATGTTTCAGGCAACTCTGCTGCCTTCGTTCCTGATCCTGCTCCCCAAATTAGAAGAAAAAATCCTCCTATATCAAATTTTCATATGATGAAAACTTCTAAAAACCTTAGACTAATTTTTTGAAATGACAATTTACCATTGACAAATTTTTTCAGCTATTTCTCCCAAAAATGTAGAAATGTGCCTGAAATCAGGATTGTTTCTACAAAAAAAGTGGTTTTTCACAAAACTCTTATTTAATCAGGGTACATTTGTGTTCAAAGAAACTTTACCTAGCTTAACAGTTTTAAATAATGTAGGGATTGTGACAGACTTCAGCCTTTTCCTGATCCTCACCACTGTGCCAAGCGTTAACTTATATAGGCCTTGAAGCACTTCTCCTCCATTCCTAACATTCAGCATTCCAGTTTTTAGGAGGTCTTTTTTTCCCTTCCTAATGAATTCCTAAAACTAAATGAACCTCTGCTCTGCCCAATTTCTGACCTTTGTGACAGTCAGAAAAGAAACGTAATGTTTGCAGGTTCCTAGTCCATTCACCTCTCAGTCTCTCGGGTCAAAGAACCTCTAACATCTGGGAAGCGCTGGAGTGCATCAGAGTTGAGTGGGCAAAACAGACAGACCTAGACAGAGAATCATCAAAGGTGGTATGTAGGCCATTTACACAATATAAATGAGATTCATAGAATCATAGAATGGTTTGGGTTGGAATGGGCTTTAAAAGACCATCTAGCCCACCCTCTCTGCCATGGGCTGGGATACCTCCCACCAGACCAGGTTGCTCAAAGCCCCATCCAACTCGGCCTTGAACACTGCCAGGGAGGGGGCAGCCACAACCTCCCTGGGCAACCTGTGCCAGTGTCTCACCATCCTCACAGGAAAGAATTTCTTCCTAATATCCATTCTAATTCTACCTTCCTTTAGTTTGAACCCATTCCTCCTTGTCCTATAACTCCATGCCCTTGTAAAAAGCCCCTCTCCAGCTTTCCTGCAGGCCCCCTCAGGTACTGGAAAGCTGTTATAGGGTTTCCCCAGAGCCTTCTCTTCTCCTGTCCAAATTCCCCAAGTGGGAGCTAACACAATTTGTGTGCAAGACTGAAGTCATATCTGAAGTTGAAGGGGAAGAAAAAATAACTGCTTCTAATAGGAGTCTGCTCTCCCCAAACAAGTTTTTCTTTGTGATACTGTAAATTGTGCAAATGTTAAAAAATGTAGGGCAAGATATAAAATACATGTTTAGTTAAAAATAACCATTAAATGCTACATTTTCTGAAAAAATCTTATTTTAGTAAAAAACATGATAAGTACTTCAAAGAGAATCCATTTACACACCATATTTTATCATGTGAAGAGTCACCACGTGTCCATCTCTGGCAGAACACTTCCTCTTCCACATTTCCCTCCCCTCCCTCACGCCCTGTATTTCTCTGAATGTGGCCAAGAGGTTGTAACAACAACATGAGAAATGGGAAGGGCAATCCAGCATGTGCCAGAAATACATAAGAAACATGAGAGAGAAGAGAGAGGTTAAGAAAGAACATTACCACCAAGGCAAGCAGTGATTTAAGCTGCTTCTTAGCTCCACTTCGTTACAAAGTCCTCTACCTGAGAGTCTGGCAGACTTGCAAAGCAGTGGCTTTGAAGCTTCAGGCTATGTTAAAGTAGTGAAAATGCTTCTGAACCCATTATACCAATACTTGATACTGATATAATTTACTAATATTTCACTGCTTTGGCCTTTTAAAACTCAAAAATCCTAGTACTAAAGGCCCTTGTAGAATTTATACAACATATTAAAAGTCCAATTCTGCATCAAAACTGCATAATGGGGAAAAAGTTTTCTCAGCTCACCACCAAAGAAAGTGTTGACTGCCTACAAACTCTGCTTGTATTTCAGGAAGATCATAGGCTTTCCACATGAATGAAAAGGAAGAGCATCGCTTGTTGTGGTGGGTTTTAAAACTGACAATTTCAAAGATGAGAAGTGATTGAACTTGCAACACTGAAGCCAGGATTTTCTATTTTCTTCTAGATATTTTTCCTTTTGTTCCACCTCGTTTGTACCTGGAGAAAACTAACTTCTGCATCTGTTAAAAACAGCAACATGCTAGGTAAAATGCTGGGAAAAAAATAAAAGAATTATCACGAACTATACCTTTGACTTAAAGCATATTCAATGAGCACTACTAAAAATTCATAAGCAAGACTAATACTAGTGTTCTTGAACTTCAAAAAGCAAAAATAAATAAAATTGTAAATTCTTCACTGATCTTTAAAAAACCTGCCAAATATCCCCAGCCCTTCGACCTTAAATAGTGCCTGCTTTTTCAGGAAATAACAGCAAAAAGAGCAGGAGGCATTGGGGGGATGGGGAAGAAAGATAAATGATTTATCCTAATGATGCATTTGACTGGGGAAACGTTTAGGTTTTAAAACCAAAACAAACGCTTTTTTGGAACAAAGTGTTTACATTCAGCAAGAGAAGGAATAAAAGTCTTCTTCAGCTACTCTTTAGATCATTTCTTCAGGCTTCATATTTGACGTGCAGTCTGATATTAAATGGTTACTTGATAAAAGCCACACACCAGCAGGAAGTGCTAAATGCCAAAGGGCCTTGAGAAACTGAAACACACACAGTAGCAAAACGCTGAACAGATCACACAGCTACTGATTAGTTGGTGCAAAATATGCATTAAATCATACATTGTTAATGTTTGCAGTCCAATTTCTACTTACCCAACCATAAGATTATTACCACATTTAGAAAATACTTTTTCTTTCTAATCCTGAGCCCAAGTCTGAATATTTGATTGCAAATTTGTTGTCCCAGAAACTGGGTCACGTGTAAATGACACATAGTATAGATGATTTGTATTTGTAAATCATAGCGTTACCTGTGTTCCCAGTGTTCCCCGTTTCACACTTAATGAGGGTTAATCACAAGAACATATCCCAGTTCTGCGTGAGTTGGTGTGGAATAATGTCTTTTAGTCCAGGATAAACCAGACAGATTCTTATTTCCTATGCAATATTGTATAAATTCATATTAGAAATGGCTGGCAATATTCTGGCACACACTTCTTCCCTGCACACCCACCTAATCTTACAAACTAAACCAGTTTTCATGCAGACTAAAACTTTACCAATGTACGCAGTACAAAATGTTATACAATTCCTGGGTTTTTCCTCAACAAACTTATGAAATGACAAGTTATATTGTGAGGATGACTAGAATGAGATTTAACATTATGGAGTGATGGTCTAAGTGTCTTTCCAGATTATGAAGCAATAGATGCTATTCTATAAGCATATGTCAAATTCCAAATGGTTATGATTGCTGCCTCTTTCTGATAGGTCAAATTTTCAAATTGATGGAAAAGTATTAATGTGGACTTAGGGACAGGATGCACTACTGCTTGGAAATTACACAGTCGTGTTGAGTTTAGTTTCTAAACCCCCAACAACGATGATTTGTCTTAACTTCTATTATAGTTTTCTACCCAAAATTATCTGCCTTGGACTTCTTGCAAAATTCTGTACTTTGATTTATGTTGCAAACAAGTCCTGCTTGATGCAATGGAGAATCATGTTTTCTTATAACTCCCACATTTTCATATAATGCACCAAAACTGGATGCTTTAGTTATGAGTGTTCTTCCACATCATGAGGCTGCTCGCCCCTCACTCCCATCTGATGATTGAAAAACAGCATCTTTCTAACCACACTCCCAAAGCACATCTGATGTCCTCTTCACAAACACTGAACTCACCTTCCATAGACTTTGGTAGGACTCTTACTTGGTGTATACAGAAATTGGATCGAAGGAACTGGAATCTGTAGCCATTTTGGGAAATACAAGTGCAGAGGGAAATACAAGCAAACCGTAATGGCTACATAACTACCTAGCCAAAATTTACCTTTTTCCCTATATTCCAAGCCCCCAGACAGCCAAGTCAATCTCTAGATAAGAGGTTTTTGGTTTTCACTCTTTCTAGATGCTCCAATACCTTCAGCTGTCAAAAATATTTTATTTCCTTTGCATCAGCCATCAAGTTTGTCCTTTGAGAATCTGACATTTGTTAAGTTTGCAAAGTGTAGCACTCTAATAATAAAAAGCTCCAATAATTAAAAAAATCGTCAATTTTCTTCCCCTGCAGCATCAGCCACTCTGATCACTACATGAAATCTTCCCTGATTCTTCACTGAAATGCGTGAGTTTAAGCCTTCCTCTCACCCACCCCATTCTGGAGTCAGCAGCAGCAGAAGGAATCGTAGCTGTTACTAATGATCATTTTGAATAAATTAACCTGTGAAGGAGCACTTTACTAGCCAAAAATTCCCAGAATAATCCTGGGATGCACAAGTTTTGAGGCAGGACTGTCATTTACGCTCAGCCTTTCACTGTCTGCTGCAAGTCAGCACCTGGGGTATAGCCTGAGGTATTGATGAATTTGTCTGAATTCTCAGGTAGTTTTTTTTGTCTGTCACCAGAAAGGCACAAAAAAAAAGCATGAAAGGAACAGAAACACGCATAAGGGCTCACTTCCCTACCTGAAAGGTGTGCTTTTTAGCAGTGGAACAAATTATCTGAAACTTCTACTTCTTGCTAAAGACCAAGACCTCAAGAGGAACTGCAACAATATGACAGTGTCAATCCGGAGTGGAGAAATGGGTGCTTGTTTGACTTCTGGTCTGAGCAGTAAAGTTCCCTTTTCACCAAGATGTACCTCACCACAAACCTCACCACCTTCGGAACATTGTGCAAGGCTGTATAGCAAAAACCACAACACTAGAAAGAAAGTGAACTGAAAGGTGTCTACGTGGACATGCAGATAAAGAATGGGTACCACGGTATCTGAGGTTGGTGCCTGAAGGCTGTCACAAACAGAACAGCCAGTGCTGCGTCACAACCTGAGCACAAAGGCAGCTGATATGAAGCAGCAGCCTCCCGTCCACACTGCACCACGGGGCTCACCGCTCATGCTGAGAGCTGCCCTCAGCCCCATGGCCACCAAATATAGATTTCAGAGAAGTTCTGGGAAAGCATCTGAACAAGGTCTTGATTTCAAATGCAGTTCGGCCCCCATCTATGCTGGGCAAGTCTAGAAACTTGGCTAACTTGTTTCGTCTTCAAGGTGGGTTTAAATCCAGTCAGTAAACGTGGAAGGCTGCTTAAAGATATGTAATTCAAGCAGCATTCTTGGAGTAGCTCTGGTGCTGCTCTGAAATATTAGGAGAATATCTTTTTTTCACCAGTGTCCTAACGATGCTCTGACAAACTAGCCAGTTGTCAGGTGGAGCGTACCATGAGGCTGAAGGGATGCACATGCTATGCCTGCCACAGAGGCTCTGAACTTCACTGACACTGCACTTTTTCAGGGTCTAAAGCAAAAGTCTAGATTGTACGACCCTTATTCATGATGAGTACCACCTTATTCCCCCCAGGGTTTACCAGAAGAAAGAGCTGGAAGGTAAAGGCCTGATACAACAACGGCTGAGGTGACAGGCCAGAGAGGGAAATCAAGTAACCTAACACTAACCCTAAAAGACCAGCCGGCTTTAAGAAGAAGAAAAATCGTGAAAATATACTGTCCTCACAAACTGGACCATGGCAGATGAAGTGAGATGCTGTAAAGTGATAGCAGGAAGTTGCTATTTTCAGTATATGATAATAGCAGAGGAAGGAGTGGGGGTAAGAAAGCACAGGCAGCAGAAACACGGGGACCATTCGACCAGCATTGCTCTGTTACCGAGATGCACACAGTATTGATCTAGACTAAAAAACAGCTGCGTTTTATGAGCCACTGCCAACGCTGCTTTTAGAAAGGCTATTATACTTCCCTCAGCTAGAAGGGTCTCTACAAATATTGCCTCTTAACAGATCCTGCATTGAGAATGGTAGATCAGGAGGTGGTAAAACACATGATGGCGTGAACTGTCTATAAGGGTAGCAACCCATCCCTGATGGAGTGCGAGGAGACAGTATCTTCTTCTCAGCACAACTGGCGTCGGGATCTAGAAAATGAAGACAAATATGCAACAGAAACTGCAACTTGTGACTTCAACAGTTGCAAGTGAATCACTCCAGGAACAGGCAGCAAGCAAAACATTTTGCAGGTTATTTAAAATGCAAATTGTGACCCACTTTAATCAAATGGTACAGCTAGAAAAACAGGTAGAAGCAAAAATAATAATAAGGGTCATATTGGTTCTCTAAGTGCTTCACATTTCTGTCCCCATTACGGTTGTTCTCCAGGTTAGTGGGGGAATGAAAAAGCAAGTTATTTTAATGGCATCTCAGTATAAAAACAATTCTCTAACCGCATTAAAAATTAAACAGCTTTGCATCCTTAATGCATACATGCCTTTTAAAAGATGGAATCAACAGTTGTATGGCAACATGTAATTATTTTTGTTGTGCCCAATGAGCAGCCAGAAAAAAATACAGGAAGCAGCAATGGAGAAAATACACAATGAAAGACAAGCTGACGAAAAAATAAAAACCAGAGAAAGCTCCGTCACTTGCTGGCAGGAAGCACATCCTCAAAATATAAAGAAAAAAATCAAGTAGGGCAACAGAGAGGCCTAAATTTTGTGTGTAAGAAACTACAAATAACTATACATCTTTGAAAACACCATAATTTTACCCCCACTTGATCTGCCAATCTATTGTAATGAACACAGCTCACTGTTAGTCTTTGTAGTTAAGCTAACAACCAACATAGTCAAACATTGACATAGTCTCAATCTTGTCAACCTCTGTGGTGATCCCTCTGCATCCAGGTTAAGGCATCCCGTGTACACAAGTTGTAGGGTGTTGTTCATAGAATCATAGAATCATTATGGTTGGAAGGGACCTCCAGGGTCATCAAGTCCAACCTTTATCCCATCATATTCCTAACCATTAGACCATGGCCTCAAGTGCCTCATGCAGCATTCTACCAAGCTATGCTGAAATACACCTTACACCTAAAGTAGTTCTTTCTGACAATTCACTGGAGCCTGCTCCCTGTCCCAAATGTCCTTCAACATAACTTTTAAGTAGACATGGAGAAAGGTAGAGCAGAAAATGAAGCAGAAAATGGCACACAGAATTGTTTTTGCTTGCAGTCTCTGGCCTCACAAGCTGGATCTACTTGCTTCTATGCGACTAAGCAAGATTTCACTCCCTCTCTCCTCATCAGGCAGGCACAGCTGTATGTTTGAGCTTCCCCAGGCAAATGGTCTGCTACATCTTAATACTCCCAGGGGAGCAAACATAAGAGGACATTGTGGTCCTCTGCAGACCCAACCACACACTGTGCTGTCCTACTTGTGCTGCAGCAGAGGAGGTCCCTCTGTGCACTTTGGAGCATCCCTGATGGCCTTGCTGTTCATGGGTACCTCTGTGCAGGAGAGTGTACGAGTGCATCCAAAATACCTACATGGCCAGCGACATATGTGCCCACAGTCTTGTTTTAGTCAATAGAGCAGATCTGCAGCCGGTCAAGCACACATTTTCAAAACATGCTTAGCAATATGGAGATCAGAACTTCACTTTCCTTAATACCTGACCTCAGGAAACAGCATGAGTACAGAATAGCCCAACTGAGTATGTATTTATTTTACTTTGGCCACTTTCAAATATCTGCACTGTAAATTCAGACCCTCCCTTCCTATCCTTTTTACTCTGAATCCTGCAGGAAGCCTACTCCGTCCGAAAGGGCCAGCTTCCACCCCCAAATCATCCCCCATGCACTTGCAGTGGTCACCTCCTGAAGGAGGACAGTGGGATACTGACTCACACATTTTTCTGCCTCACCTGTTAATGTAAAACCCAAAGGTGATATAAATGCATTAAATAAAATCCTAACAAGTAATTGAAGCATAATGTGTGAAGTGGCAGGACGAGGGGTTTTGATGTCCCCGCAATACACCCTGAAGCCTTTCTGGGGCTTTTCTGCCCTTGCAGTCAGAGATGCTTCAGTGAATGAGTGAGCACCCACGACTTTATCTGCGTTACTTTAAACCTGAAAACACAGCTATGAGCACCCGGGAACTTGACAAACATCATCTCGAGGGGTAGATCAAGCACCCCGTAAACCAGGGACCCACACTTCGGCCACCGAGAAAAGGCAATCCCAGGTCTGGGAGGGCAGGGCAGGGTGTGGAGGAGGATGTCTTTTCCCAAATTCCCCAGTTCGGCTCGGCTCGGGAGGCTCGGCACAAGGACCCTCCCCTCCTTCCCCCTTACCTGAGCCGCCCACGCTGGACTGGAGCAGGCAGGTTCTCCGGGAGGAGAAGGAGGAGATGTCGCTTTGGGAGCGGCCGCGGGGACCGGGCAAGGACCAGGCGGGCAGCGGCGCTCCCCCGGTGCTTCCCGGCCTCTCAGCCATCGCCTTCGGGGAGCCGAGAGGGGCAGGGAGAAGAGGAGAGGAGGGAAAGAGGCGGCGAGGGAGGGGACAGGGAAAGTTTGCAGAGGAAGAGCCGCCCCTCGCCTCCGACCGCCCCGCCGGAGTGGGGCCGCCCCGCCGGGACGGCGACGGGGCTTTTAGGTCTGCCGGAGCCTGAATGTTGTGTTTGCATAGGGGCAAAGCGAGGGGGTGTGTGTGTGTGTGTGTGTGTGTGCAGATGCACGGAGACGAGGGGGATTCCCCTCCTCCCCTCCCTCCGTGCATCTGCATCCCTCCGGGGTGCCTTGGTGCTCCCCGCTCCCCCCCATTTCCAACTCTCGGGGAAAAAAAAAAAAAAAAAGAAAAAAAGATAAATAGTCAAAAAAGAGCCGAGCAACCAACTTCTGTTTTGTGTAACAGGGTGGCTTCCCTCCTCCCTCCCTCCCTTCTCCCGACCCCGCCAAAGCGGGAGGTTGCACAAGGCGCCGCAGCCCTGCAGCCGGCGGGGGGTCGGTGAGTCAAAACTCCTGCCCCGCTTCTCACCTCCTGCGTCTTTCTCAAGGTCTCGGTTGCAGGCAAGAGGCTTTTCGCAACCGCTTTCACGGCCGTGTGACTCGAGGTTTTGGGAGGACGAAACTCCTCCTGCCTTCAGATCAGAGGCGGGAGTCACACCAGCTCGGGCAAAAGCAAACCCGAGCCCCATGCTTTCGCTTTCTGGGGTTCGCTTTACAGAAAGGCTTTCACGACACGATCCATCTTTAAAAAGAGATTTAATGGCTTCGCTGCTTTTTACACCAAGTCATTTCACATGCTGCCGTGAATTAAATCCTCGCTGCCCTGAAGTCACTGGCACAGGGGCAGACAGGACTTCACCCCGCATTTTTACCACGGGCACTGCCACACTAGATAGCTATCAAACATGGAGGTCCCATTCGGGCTGTATGGGAACAACACAGCCACTGCCGCTCCCCGGGGCTGAATCAGTGCCTATCGGGTCTGAACCGTGCCCATGTGAAATTCAGTTCCTGGCCTCTGCTTCGCACCAGGCAAGCAAGAGCCCTACTCTCAACCCCGAGCCCATGTGGCTCCCCAGGCACAGTGGTTTCCTGGTCTTCCCGGCAGCCACACGGCTCAGGCACCCTTCGCCTTTGTCCAAGCCATCAGCCCAGCACAGAAGTCTCGTATGTCAGCCATTAGTCAGGTCAAAAGGTCTTTTCTGCTGAGCCATCTCCCAGGGAATTGCTTCATTACTTCCTCTCCCTCCTCCCTCTGCTGACAGACCAGCCTGCTCCTTCCCCAGCTGTGGAGAGCTTTCCCAGCAGGACTCTGTTGCCAGAGCAGGAGGTAGGGGCTCTGCAGGGAGCTCCACACTTGCTGATGGCCTTGCTGACTCAGATTGGACATCAGGAAAATTTTTTTCACTGTGAGGGTGATTGGGTATTGGAATAGGTTGCCCAGGGAGGTGGTGGAGTCACTGTCCCTGGAGGTGTTCAAGAGGCGTCTGGATGTGGCACTGGGTGATATGGTTTAGTGGTGATGTAGGTAGGGGTTGGACTGTGTGATCTTGAAGGTCTCTTCCAACCTCAGTGATTCTCTGAGTCTGTGATTCTATGATTCTATGACCTTCCTGCGGCTCCAGCACCACCCAGGCAGGCAGGCAGGCTGTACGCTGGCTTAGCAAGCTCCCTGCAGTGACGGACACTGGTCTTGCATTATCCACGAGGCCTTACAATGTACTATTTTTGTTATTTACCCTTTGCAGCTCGCATCATTACCAATGTGACACTGGAGATTGCAGTAGACACCCTTTCCCTCACTGCAGATTGCAGTAGCTGTGCCTGTGTGGGCTGGTGACATTTTCTGAACTGGTTTACGCCTTAATCAGAAGTGTACTCACGACTGCTATTTAGTGGACTGTTTTCTACTTATGTTATTCTCTTTTTTCTTTCTTTTTTTCTTTTTTTTTCCCAAATCCCACCCAAGTCGATGTCAGGCCACTGATGTCACTGGGCTTTGGGTCAGATCCCTGAGCTTTTTTAAAATCATTTTTCCTTCAAAGCATTTTGAGCTGTGGAGCAGATGTAACTTCGGCTGTACAGAATAAGCTTCAGAGAGTCTAATTTAAAATTCCCACACTAAGGAGCTGCTCAGTGTCTGCAGTCCTTTGCTGTGATCAAAAAGAAAAGACGAACATGAAGAAATCCAGAGATAAACTGGAAAAGATGCCATAGCAAGAGGTTTAAGGATTCCTTTGGAGAAGCAAAGTGACATCTAAAGGGGTGAAGGCAAAAGAAGACATACAGAAAGTAGGTCAACATATAATGTAAAAGAGATATGAAGAGGATCCTATTGTGGTATCAAAGTGCTTTTGTAAATCAGAGTGATGTGAACAGTCAGAAAGAGTGATACTATGGAAGTCAAAATGCTTTTTATCAGCCTGTAACCTAATACACTCATCAATGTATATAAATGAAAAAAAAATGTGCTCCTCATTTTCTCAGTCCTCTAGATATTTTTGGATGAAACGTAGCAGCTGTGGTTCATGGCTCTGGAAACTGAAGCTTTGTTTCCATAGAACAGCAGTAAAGTACACATCCTTCCCAGGTAGAGAGAGATTAATTCCGTTGTCTGCTCATTCATTTTTAGCTGTTCTGATGAGATTGCCAAAGAAATTTCCATTCGCCATGATGATTTTGGAAAGTCAGTACTTGCTGATTAAACCAAATTATATCACAAGGGCTGTCCTGGGGCCGCTAGCACCTGATGCAGAAACATGCAATTTGGGCATCGGGAAAGACGGGAGAAGCACCACCACAGGCTACACAGACGCTGGAGGATTCATCTTCTGAAGTACCTGCTTGCTCCCCATGACCTGCAGCACTCGTATGTCACCTACTGAAGGGAGGCAGCTCCAGCACAGGCTTTTCCGAACCCTATGGCCAGGGAACTGTCTCCTTGACAGGCTCTGGGGCACCCAGGAAGCCATCACGTACCGGCAGGCTGGAAGGAGCTGCAGAGCAATGAACGTTACACCCTGTCCTCCTCGGGAAGGGACACCGAGCTTGTGGCTGGAAGCAGGCGGGAAGGGCAGCACCAGCGGGCTGCCGAGGCCTCCTCTGCAGCTGGCCCTGGCTGCACACCACGCCTGGGAGCTGGCCCAGGCTGCAGGCCCGGCCGGCACTGGAGGCACTGGAGGAGCAGGGCCCGAGCGCTGCCCGGTGAGGGGCACAGCCAGGAGCCCCCGGGGCCGAGTGGGGGCCCAGCTGCGGCGATCATGGCTGGGCCCGCCCGCGGCGGGAGGCACACGGCGGGACGCTGGGCAAGGTGGGAGTCGGCCACTTCATTTCCTTCGAATTCTTAACCCGGGTGATGACTTGTGGCGCAGCAGCCAGGCACAGGCAGCAGCCGGCGGGGGTGAGCCCGCGGGGCTGCCCCCTCTGCACCCTGCGGCGGGCCGGGGCG
>VZRW01006956.1:147156-178973 GCA_013398125.1 Aegotheles bennettii
GCCCGGGCTCCTGCCGGCGCGGCCGGGCGGCGGCGGGCGGCACCGCTACGAGCCCAGCTGGGACTCGCTGGACGCCCGGCCGCTGCCCGCCTGGTTTGACGAGGCGAAGTTTGGCATTTTCATCCACTGGGGCGTGTTCTCGGTGCCCAGCTTCGGCAGCGAGTGGTTCTGGTGAGCTCCCCGCACACCCCCGCCCCGCAGCTGCAGCAGCCGGCGGGCCCTGGGCCGGGGGGCAGCAGGGGGGTCAGGCCCAGATGGCGGCTGCTGCGGAGGGGCCGTACCCGCGGTCTGAGGGGGTGCTGGGAGAGCAGCTCTCTGGGCAGGCGGGGTTGGTTTGGTGTCCCCCGGCCCGGCAGCGGTGGGTAGGTTCAGAGCCCCTCTGCAGACCTGCCCTGGGGCTGTGGGAGGAGGTGTGACCCCCCCGGGGCTGGTCAGTGAGACCACGGGCTTCGCGGCGCCGCTTGCGAGGCGGGCAGAGGCTGATGGGCTTCTGGTGTGTCAGACCGTCTGTCCGCCCAGCCCCAAACCCTTGGCTGTGCTGGCTAGCGCTAGCCAGGGAGCTGGTCGAGCTGGAGGGTGTGCTTTCCGCAGCGCTGGTGGGAGAGGTGAGCGGGTGGGTGCGGGAGGGAGACCTCCCTCTCCAGGGCCACGGTGAAGGGACGGTGAAGGAGCTCTCCCCAGGCCCCGTGGGTCGGGGTTGGGCATCTCCCAGCCCCGGAGGAGCCTTGCGCTGCCCCTGCGGGGTGCTGTGGCACCCACTGTCTGTGGGAGCGCAGGAGCCCACCACGCGCTCCATCGCCGCCCTGGCGTGGCAAATGCCTGCAGCTCCCTGTGCACCTTCTGTGCTCTTCATGGTTTTCTTCTTTTTCATTATTATTTTTATCAAAGAGTACTTTCCACTTAAAACTACGTGAGGCTCTGATCCTTCAAATAATTCTTATTCAGAGGCTGAAGGAAACCTTTGGTTTGTGGATGTTCACTGGCTCAGGCCCTTTGGCTGTAAGCATTTTTTTGCTCTCCTTTCCATGCCCTACCCAGTATGTCCTGTATGGCGTCAAGTGAAGTAATTTTATCATTTATAGTAGGAAGGTAACGGCAGCTCTGTGACAGAGCTGTGGTAAACCTTAAATGCAGTATTCGTGTATCAAACCAACATAGATACAAACAAGCCCCTGTGTCTGACAACATTTGGTCTGTCCTTTCCAGAATCATGTTCAAGGGTTTCAGCAGTTTTTGAATGTGGACTCTGTTTATTAATAAATTACTTTCCCTGGGAGGGGGAAGCTAGCTTTGAGTTCAAGCCTTACTCTTGAGTGCTGTGCTCTGATAGTGGTGCACAGGTTCAGGATCGAGTGTTTGTTGTTGTTCTGAAGAGTCTCCAAAACACTCTAATGTCGTTGATGAAGTTGTTTTTTATATTCTTGTGGCCTCGCATCCCTAGGCACATGTGGATGTGAAGCTGCTTCAGAGCCCTCTGGCAGCATGTGCAGTCAGATGATTGAGGTCCTGTGTTAGCAGCCTCAAATGGAAAGTCATAAACTCTGATATCACCCAGCTCATCATCTTTCCCTCAGAGCTGCATGACCTTGGTTAAGATGTTTCTAGACTCTTACCATGTCAAAGCAGAAATGCTCATGTTTAGGAAACCATGTGTCAAAGGGAGAGAAGCAAGGATGTTACCTGTTTCATTATGCAATTGCAAACTTGAAAATCACAGTAATTGGGATTTTTTTCCAGGTTCTTTCAATGAGGAAGGCTGTCTCGGCCTCTTTCTTCTAGATTTTTTTCCCTGTTGGCTACCAGAGATCATGTTATGCCTAAGTCTGTCTGGGAAGGTTACAATATCCATAGGTTACTGGGGTCTCGCAGGACTGAGGTCAGAGTCTAGCTCAGGACAGATGTAAGAAAGACATTTCACACTTTCAGATTCTGGTCTGGCTTATTCCTTCACTGTCAATTTGTTTTCATTTATGTCTAAATTTGCCGACAGGATTTTTGCTGCTTGGCTTCACTCATAGAAAGGTGAATGCTTTCAGACCCTTTTCCTGTAACTGTTAGCAGTCAACAACGTAAGTTGTTGTTAGAAGGTCTCCAGCAATAAGTCTGTTTAGGCAGTAAGGACTGCTTCTGAAGCTCCTCTTTCATTGCCAGGTAGGGGAGGGATGGAGTGGGTTGAAAATAAATGATTTGGTGATTTATGATTTCTGCCCATGGTGAGGGTGAGAGACCACCCTCACACCACAAAGCGGAGCTGCAAGCCTCGCAGTGGACTAGACCAGTTGAATAGTAATAGTACTGGTCACTGTCATGGGGAAGCACAGGATAGAAACTCTCCCTGTCTTTGCTAGATGGGATGCAAAAAACCATCATCAGCTTATTTTTCCTTCTGGTTCCTAAATCTCTGTGCACTGGTCCAGTGGAGTGAGGTAGATGTGTGCCTGCATCCTAGAGCCTGCGATGGAGGTGCATCTCTAAGTGTGTGGGGTTCTTGCCGAGGCAGGCTGTCGCTGGAGGACATGCCTTCTAGTAGGGTGCCTTTACTTCAGAGCCTCACGTGTGCAGCGGCTGCAGTTGCAGCTTTCTCCTACTTTGGGACCATGGGCATCCATCTGCTCACACATCAGGTCACTCACCTGCATTTTTTGGCGTAGGGGACTCTGAACCAGCGGAGAGGTAAAGCTGCTGGCCTGTGTGCTTGTGGGTTGCAGGAGTTGCAGTGTGAGGGGCAGAGTAGAGATGCCCGATGGCTGGTGCGTGAGACTTGAGGAGGGTGAGTCATGTTAGTCCAGCCAGAGTGCATTCCTCGTGCCACCTGAGCTGCTCACAGGGACTTCCTACTTGTGCTCCCTGGTAAGGTTACAGGATTTGGGTACTGAACAAGACTGCCACTCTTCGGTTCTCAGAGTATGGCTGCTTCGTTTCATTGCTCCAAATGAAATGCTGGGACCCTCCCAAAGTGGAGTGCTTGAAAGATGTAGAGGATGATGAAAAAGGACAGAAAAAAGGAAATATTTGATAATTATACTGTTCTGAAGTGATTTTGTCTTATTGCCAGTGTCGTGTACTTCCAGCGCACATGCCTCTCACTATGGATGCAAATAGGATTTCAATTCTCTTTTCTCTAAAAATGCACCAGCGGACATGTTTTGCTCTGTATTTTGTAGGTGGTACTGGCAGAAGGAAAAGAGAGAGCCCTATGTGAAATTTATGGAGGCAAATTACCCACCTGGGTTCAGTTATGAAGATTTTGGACCACTATTTACAGCAGAATTCTTTGATCCCAACCAGTGGGCAGATACTCTGAAGGCTTCAGGTGCAAAATATGTTGTCTTAACTTCAAAACATCATGAAGGTAAGTGGAAAGTTTGTGAATGTTAGTAATTGTTGCATTTCTGTCAGCAGAAGAAGAATCTAGGTGACTTTCCTGCCTGCTAAAAGAGATAGCTGGGCAGCCTTACCTGCCCCAGCCCAACCAAAGAGGAAGCAAATCACCCAAGAAATGTGTGTGCGTTCCCCCGAATACAAAAGCTATGGCTTGCATAGGAACCTTGCAGAGGAGGAAAAATAGCTTGTGCCATTGTTCTCTTGGACAGCCTGAAGCGGTCGGGGCAGCTGAACTTCCTGCAGTAGCCATAGTTTATTTTTTATTGTGCAATTTATTGCTCAAGGAACCACAAAAATGAATTCTGCACTGTTTAACATATGGAGAGCTGCTGTGTACAGGCAGTTAATGAGCTCCACAGATTTCTCCAAGGAATTTAGGAGTAGGTTCCAGGAGTCAACTTCAGAGTTAGAAATATACACAGAGTATGGATTTTCCTGATGGAGTGCACAGAACTGGGTCTGTAACTTCTCAGGCACGACTGATTTTTGGCACTGTAACTGTAAGATGCTTTGCAGAGAAAAGTAAAGGAAAAGAAAGTGGTTGGAAGGAAATGCTGAAGTATAAATACTACAATGCAGTATGACATCTAATGAATGTCGTTGGTCTTTGGGGAGATGAGGATTCAAGACTGGCGACTCGTAACTTGTGAATTTTAATCTCAGCTCTGACACACTCAAAATCTTGATCTTGATGATGCCCGGTGCGTAATTCCCGGTGACTTCCAAAGAACCATGATTCATTGAGTCTGTCCTGTAGCCTTGAGCATGGATTTTTATCTTGTTTGTCTAGTCGATACAATTACATGTATCCAGTTCACAAAAATATTGCAAGATTTATTAGGCAATGAGTATAAAGCAGTTCGGAGGTGAGAGTGGAGCTCCTGTGGCAGCAGTCTAAAGTCTGCAGTGCAGTAGTACTTGTGCTTGTGCTGGATTGCTGGATGTCTGAAATGTTAAATCCCTCCTGGTATTTAATGCTGGTATTTTAAATGCTGTTTCAGGAGTTTTTTGCACTCTGCTTATATACATATACTGAGTAGCTGATTGAGCCGTGATAAATGTCAAGACAAATGAAAAGTGAACATTTGCATGAGACGTAAACAGAAGGGAGGAAATAGTCTTTGAATGCAAATGATAGCTTGTGCATTCTGCAACTGAGAAGTCGCAGACTGTGTATTCCAGTCGTTGAATGTGTATGCACAGTTCACACTCGATACATTCAGTGAAAATGCAGATGCCTTGAAAGCTGTCATATTTTTTGGTTAATTTTATTGGGCCATTTGAATGGAGGAAGGAATAATTATCCTAAGCAATACAGAACTGGAAAATATAAATGCATATATGTATGTATTTAAAAAAAATACATAAATGTATCTGGCATGGTGTTCTGATGTTATGACTACTATCATTGTGCATAAACAGATTATAGGCATGGTTTATACCATGATAACAATATTATTACATATTTGATTTTTATTATTTTATTTCTTGCAGACTACTCTCCAGAGAGAGAAACTGTAGCTTTTTTTTTTTTTTTTTCTTTTCAGGCTTCACTTTGTGGGGGTCCAAATATTCTTGGAACTGGAATGCTGTGGATGTGGGACCGAAACGAGATCTTGTGGCTGAACTAGCAACATCTGTTAGAAACAGGACTGACTTGCATTTTGGGTTATATCATTCCCTGTTCGAATGGTTTAATCCCCTGTTCCTTGAGGATGCCATCAATGTCTTTAAGACAAGAAAGTTTCCAACCAGTAAATCATTACCAGAACTCTATGAAATCGTGATGAAGTACCAACCAGAAATAATTTGGTCTGATGGGAATGGAAATGCACCGGACACTTACTGGAACAGCACTGGTTTCTTGGCTTGGCTCTATAATGACAGGTACATAATGATGCTGGTTTCGCTCCTTGTCTGAAATTTTGCTCTGTGTCTAGTTTCTCATTTTCTGTATGTTTTGTGGAACCCATTACCTCTACTGAGGAGGACGTAACTAAATATTAATTTTCCTGAAATACAGAATCCAGGTCTTCCCTAGAACTATCAAAGCTTGCTTTAGAAGAAGACTGTTTCATATTTTTTAACCACATTTGCAAATTAATCAGTTCAGATGGTATTTTCTATTCTACCTTATCATATTCTTCCCTAAGAAGAAGTATTGTCTTCTGCACAGACAAACAGGATGGCAGGATAATTTGAGAATATGGGAACACTGCTGTCATCACAGACTGAACATCTGGCAGTGGATGTGAAGTGCAGGCTGATTTCTGGCAGACCTCCTGTGAAAGTCTGGAGCATACTTCCCTAAGAAATGCCGACCTGGACCTTTAACTAGCAAAGGATCAGGACAGGATTCCTGAAATTGCACTTAATCTAATTGTAATAAATTAATAGTGCAGAAGTTGCCCTAAATGTTAGTTTCTGGGACAAGTGTGTGTGGGAATGGTCACTGGCTGTGACTGCGTTTTGTAGAACAAAAATCATAAAATGTCTCTGTTGACAGCCCAGTCCGGGACACAGTTGTGACCAATGACCGCTGGGGAGTTGGCAGCATCTGTACACACGGCGGCTTCTACACTTGCAGTGACCGGTACAATCCCGGACACCTCCTGCCTCACAAGTGGGAGAACTGCATGACTATTGACAGGAGGTCATGGGGGTACAGGAGGGACGCACAGCTCGATGACTACCTCACAATCGAGGACTTGGTGAAGGTACGGTGGGACAGAGGTGATGCCTGCAGCTTCTCCCTCCTGATTATTGCACTATGTAACATCTCAATTACGTATTTATTTTTATAAAATGTATTATTTTAATAATGAATCGATGAAATGATGAATCATTTTGTTCATTTGCAGCCTAACACTGGCAGGATGGAATATCAGTGTAATTCTTACTAATTTTATAGAAATCGCTAAGAGAAAAATCACCTAGTGAAAATTCAGTCAGTTTCTTTGAATTTATCTCCCCTGTGAGTAACTGGCTGAAGACTGATCTGGGTAGAGTCATCATGACCTTTTCCGCTAAGTTTTTCTAATAACTGCACCTCTAAGTTGATGGGAAGCAAACAGTTGCAGTTTTGCAGTTCCTGTTTAGGAACTCCTGTTTGAAGGCTGCATCTTGTCCCCCTTCTGGCTAGAAACAGTTTCTAACTCCTAATAGTTTTTTTACCTTGTAGAGAGAAACTTTCCCTTTGTCCCACTTCATTTAAAGAAAAGAACCAACACAGGTATTACAGCCATAAACGCTAGCAGATGCAGGCAGCCTGTGCAGATAAAACATTGATTCCCTTTGCTAGTCTAAGGTATTAGAGATTTGAAGCTCAGGAAAACTGAACAAAAGGAAGACTTGTCTTTCAGAAACGATGCGTTTAATTGCAGAATTCAGCTAGTGAGGGGAAGATTGTTTATTATTGCTTAATCTGAATCTTAGTACTACCCTTGTAAAAGGTAGCTTCAAATTGAAGTAACCTCTTTGCAGAGGCGGAAGGTTTTAATTCATTCAGTAGCTTGTCTACAGCTGTCTGTTGCTCAGACTTGTGCATCTCGGTCTGTGATCTCTGGAGGGCAGCGTGAATGTGAACAAATATTTATGGACTCTGGAGGGCTTCCTTCTAGGCATTTACAGATGTCTCTCTAAAACAGGGAGAGCATCAAACAGAGGAAGAAGAAAAAGTTGCTTATCTCGGCTTCAGTCGAAGTGAACTGGCATCTTCTGTTAGCTTTGTTCTCCTTTCACACAGAGAAATCATCTGTTACCCATTCTGTTGGTAAAACCCTCATGAAATTTCGTCAGAAGTTAAAATGTTAAAAAGTTGTAGGATCTGATTCTAGTGTAGATTCAGTCAGACATATTGATGCACAAGTGTATTTTGGGCTGTTTTCTGCCACAAAAATTGACAACAGAACTTTGTTTTATGGGAGCTTAAATTTTGTATTGACTGTTGGGATGACCCCCAAAGTGCAGCAGTGATGAAACTCATTCAGTTCATTGTTCTGAAGCAGTGTGCCTGGCTTTAGAGAGAACTTTGAATACATGATTTGTTGTAACTATGTGCTCTGTGTATGTGTTTAAAATAATTTCAGCAACTTGTAGAAACGGTGTCTTGTGGAGGAAACCTCTTGATGAACATAGGGCCCACTCATGATGGTCGCATTGCTGTTATATTTGAGGAACGCCTGAGGCAGATGGGTGCCTGGCTGAAAGTCAACGGAGAAGCCATCTATGGAACGAAACCATGGAGAGCACAGAACGACACGGTCACACCAGAAGTGTGGTAAGGTTACAGGATCAAAGTGTAGGCTGTGTAAAGCAGCAGCAGTGTATGTGAGTTTGAAATTCTTAATGACTCGATGCTACAGAAATCACCGTCTTAGTTTCTGTGCTGCAAAGAAATGAACCCTTTCCTCAGTTTAAGTAGCTGCACATAAAAGTGTGTGTAAAACTGTAGGTAGACAGTGGGTGTCAGAGAATGTAGTTTCAGGACGATGTCGAGGCTGAAGGGAAGGTTGCTGGCATTTCCTTAGTGACCTTGAGCTTCTTACTGTAGCTGGGAACAGAAACTATAAAAAAAAAACAATCCAGAAATATAGAACTGCTATGAAGTGTTTATCTGCACAAAGGAATACTTGATGTCACTGTTTAGAGAGAAAGAAGCTAGAAAGCAGTCTAGCACATTGTGCATTTCTTTTTAAGGTAAAAATGCATGGGAAGGTAACAGCAATGGTTTGATTACTGAATTCAGCTAGTCTCTAAATTCAGCAGCCTCCCCTCTGCCTTCATGCCTCATGGCTGCTGTAATGCCTTAATGATCCATCAGAGTTTTGGTCTTGACCCTCTTCCCTGCCTCAGTGGGGCTTTTTACTCCTGTTCCCGGGAAGATTTGGCTGTCTGGCTTTAGCCTTGAAATGCTGAACAGTTCAGTAAAACCACTTCCAAGAGCAGTAAAAAATGGTAACTACATGAGGGAAGGAGGGAGGAATGTTTCAAGTGTGTGCCACAAGATTTCCAAGGACGTACTGTAGATAGTCTGCTGAAATTAAATTTTTAAAAAAACTAGCTGTGCAAGGTGGAGTCTTTGTTGTTGCACTTACTCTTACTAAATTGTTTTAGTGGAATGTCTGTATGTTGTGCGTAGATGTGAATTACTGTATTTCTCTGAATATAACCCACAATTACCTGTTAATGACTCCCCCTGCCCTGCAAGTATCGCCTTCCCACACAGCTGAGCAGCAGTGAGTTATCATATGCTTGCCTAGGTTACTACAGATGTTTACCTCTGAATTCAGTTCTTCAGTAGTCTCTATTATCTCTGGTTTGTTGGAACATATTTTCAAGGAACAGTATTTTATTGAAGGGTATAAATTGCCTGAAAAGATGGTTGTGTATGTGAAAATGTGATTAATGCTGACTTCCTAAATCTGTTTTTCCAGTCTTGAAAGCACTCTATATTGCTTCAGAAAATTTACAAGGAAGAACTAATGTGCATTCATGTTTCCAACCAGGTATACTTTCAGCCCTAAAGAAGGCCAGGTCAATGCAATCTTCCTTAACTGGCCCATCTCTGGGACTCTGGAGCTTGGTGAGCCACAGGCGAAGCTGGGAGAAACGCAGGTAAAAGAAACACCCACACCCATTCCCCCTTGGAACAGTGACGCTCTTAACACGCAGTGCAAGAAATTAACATGCTCCGAAGGAAAACACCTCTAGGATCTGTCATGTTCCATCAGCATTTATTTTCATTTCTGGCATCTCTGGGAATGCATAGCTCTTAGGACAGAGTAAGTTGGAAAAGACCCAGCAATACACTTGTTTTCATTCTGGGACCTCCTTGTCATAGTCCTCCCAGTGGGATGTTTCTTCTCCAACAAACAAAAGTAGACTGAATTGTTGATGGGATGTTTTAGCTTGCAAACTAAGGATTGTAAAAAGAGGCCAAGTAGCAGGAAAAAAACCCTGCCACTTCTGTTTCCTGTGTAGACACTTTAACTCAGCATGACCTTTCCTTATAAATACCCATCCTCGTGACTTTGGTGATACTGTAATTCCTGTAATGGTGCAGTGGTGCGAGACTTTGACTTGAAACAAAGGGAAAGCACACAGCAGTTTTTGTCGCCCAGGGATGCTAAATAGTAAGTCAGTGCAGCCCTAGATGTGTCTTAGAGCAAGTGCTGGTCAGAAATTGAGGCCACTTATGCCCCACCTACGCTAGCAAGTAGTGTAACCCAACGGAAGCAGATTTATAGAGCAGAACAGCTGGTGCTCAGGATTCAGTATCAACACCGTACATTTAAGGTGGGGATTCGCTTTGGCTTAGCTCTGTCCTGGTCTCATGCATTGGCTTTCCATTAGCTGCTGAAATGTAGTGTGTGTTTCTGGATTGTTGCTTCTGGTCTAGTTTCATATGAAAAGAATCTAGCTAGTGCCAGGACAGCTCTGTGATAAGGAAGAAAGAGTAATTTCAGAACTGAGGTAGATGCATCTTGAATTTTGTAGAGGCTATACGTGCACAAGAGAGTAATGTTCCTCAGGGGTAGAGACTGGTCTTCAGCTGCTCACTTAAGCAGCTCCACTGTTCTCAGCATTTCACTAGCTGCCGTAAGAATCTCACCATAAAGCCTGCATTTGTGTTTTTAGTGGTGGGGTTCTTTGAGTCAGCTTTGTTCTGAGATACCTGGCTGCACTCTGTAAGAAACATCGCTTGCTCAAGCCTCTGTGTTCCACCATGGGAAACAGGCATTTCAGAAATAGGTGCTACAGAGCTGCATCCTGTGGTACCTGGATCCCTGCTTAGACCCAGATCCCATTCCAAATACTTCTGGAAAGTGTTCACATAGCTTTTACAGCCCTCAGTACTTCTCAAGACCCAACCTCACTGGCTTCATTACTTACCTATCTAATTAGCAAGTATTTTTCTACTACCTTTACTCATTGTTTTATCATTCATTTGGTTAATGAGTGGCATTTAAAGATAGCTGGAGAGTAAAGTAGCTATGGAACAACATTTTTTTGTAAATTTTGCAATTATATGCACTTTGAAAAGGCACTATTCTAATTGCAGTGTTTGTTTCTATCTCAGGTGAAGCTGATTGGCTACAAGGAACTGCTGAAATGGGTTGCACTGGGAGAAAAGGGAATCATAATAGCTCTACCTCAATTAACTCCTAAGCAACTGCCATGTCAGTGGGGCTGGACTTTGCAACTGACTGACATAAACTGAGCCATACACTGCTGGAGCCTTGGGTAGTAGGTAACGCTGATGTTTCACCCAGTTTCTCATCACTGGTTTCTAGCTCTTACTTGCTTGACTGACAAACGTCAATAATTTCACTTTTTCATGAAAGGTGAACTGTCATTAAAGGACTGAGAGAAATGAACCTCACAGGAAATCTAGCAGGAGATAGATTGTATGCAGAGATTCAACTGTTTCTTTGAACTTGTGTGGAAACCGAGCATCTACTTTGACCTCTCCACTTTTTTTAGTTTCTTGCCAAGTTATATGAATGAGGGCAGGCAGGGAGAAAAACAGGCACTAGTTTTTTAAAGCCATAAGAAAGAATGAAGCCAGCATTCAATAGCTCAAACAGCAAATGCACAGAAGTCAGTTGTATGCCTTTAATGCAAGAAATCAAACTGCCACAAAACTGCAGTGAAAACTGTCATTTTCAGGGAAAACGATGAACTTTTTCCAGTTGTGTGCAACAGCTGGCAGTTTCAGCTGAGTAGGGCAGTTTATCTGCCAGAGCAGTCCTAAGGGTTAGGAATTCATCACAAATTTATGGAGGCAAAGCATATGTACATTTTTGCGGGGGTGTAGGGATTTCACTACTCCAGTATGAAGCCAGTAAAGAACCACTTTATTTACTTTTCATCCCCATTTATACATTTGTACCGGGCGCCGAGAGTGTACACAGTGATTGGGTCGCATCCCCTATACATGGGGGATGGTACATGTCAGACCCACTGCCATTGGTCCATGTCCCATCACTCCTCATTGATCCGTGCCCATTCCCATAGTGTACCGGTCCCGTGACCGGAAGCATACCCAGGTGACCTCCGGCATTGCTCCATAGCACTTCCAGTGTCTGGCTGGAAGCAGGCGATGCTGTCTCTTTGTTCCTATCCCTCGAGATGACTCCTAATACCTATGGCTGCATGATTAATCCTAAGGCTATCACGTAGCTGGTTCATTATATGCCATTGACTTACTCCTACACATTTTCATTTCTCATAATGAAAAAATCGGTCATTTCACATGTTCCTGCTCTTGAGTAAGTAAGTCTCTCTGCTACTGGGACACAAGTAAAGTGGGAGGGTTGTGTTGTGGTTTTGTGTAATTTTACATGGTTAAAGCTGATGTTTGTTTACAGCCATTGTTTTTACATAGTTACCAGGGTGCCTTCTGTAGACTATTAAACAAAACATATACTTCACTGACAAGCTTCTTTTTAAAAGGAGAAAGAATGAGGAGTTACTAGGGATCCTCAGCGTTGGCAGAGAGATGGCATTTTGAGCAGAGGGCAGACTGCATCCAACTTGAAAAATTCTCAAGTTCATCATGTCCCAGTTGTAGGGACAGTACTGCAGTGTGCAGTTTGTGAAATGGAAGAGGTATAGGGCAACAAAAATGTTTCAATGTAAAGACCAAAGGTGTCTTTTGCCTGAATAAAGTTAATTAGTGCAAAACTACTACTGTGTAAGTTGAATCTTTTCTTTCAACTAAGTCAAGATTTTAAGTGATGAGCCAAATGAGGTTATTGCCTTTCCTGCTAGTAATGTTACTACACACACAAATTTTACATTAAAATATTTTATTACAATACAGACAATTGGGCTCAAAATTAATACAAATTATGATAAAATATTTACATGTTAATGTGTACAGTGTAGCTGTTTGAACAGCATCATCAAGAGAACTTCTAAAAATCCACATTCCTTTAGTATTCAGTAACAGAGAGCGCCCCTCCTCAGCTTGTTCAAGAGGAACGTGCATCAGTTGCCAAAGGCTTTCTGAAAGCACGACAAACTCTTTGAAATAATGTTGGTGAAGTTAAGGAAAAAATATTTTTCCTTTATAAAAAGAAAAAAAAATTAAGAAAGAAGCCTGACTTCATCCTGCTACTGTGCTATTCTTAGATCACTGTCCTTAGTTTCTTCCAAAACTTAGACACCCCAGGCAAACAAGTGGGTTCTCAGTAACTACTTGTAATACTGCCACCAAATGCCTTTCGGATGCAATGAAAATCATCAAATGAATTATGGAAGAGTTTGACCACTTTTTTTAATAGAAAAGTCTTTACATACAATGATTCTTTCAACAAGAATATTTCTAATGGGTGTCTGAAATAGAATTCTATTAGAACAAATATGGGCTCACTCCCACTTTTTTCAGAATGTTCTTTCTGCTGGTCTGCCACTCCTATACCATTATAAAATTATCCCAAGTCTCATCAGTAGTCACTAGGCACTGGTTATAAATACACCAGCTACTCCTATAAATATGTGGTTCATTTCTCTAGTTGCTGAGGGGTACTAAAAGCTTCATAAACATTTGCAGCAAAATCTTTCACTTGTTCCATCATCAACAGGTCCTGGAAGAAATTTAAAGAATAAATTTGCTTTCATCAAGGACATCGACCACTATTCCGGTTTTGCTGGAGTAACATCATGCATCATGAGGAAAGCACCTGGCACCCCCCCAGAGATACGACCCAAATTTCTTGCTTTAGAAAGGTTTATGGGCAGAACTGCAAGTAGAACCAAGTTGAGAGACCCTTTTGGTACTTCTGCAGTTTAGCAGAGGGAAGATGTTCTAGAAAAATAGCATATTTTTGGAAGATACCAATTTACAGAAAGTTTTAAGTTATGTCAGTTGTTTCTACTATCTTTTTTAAAGCCACAGAAAGTAAGGAGAATTAAGTGCATTATTAAAAATAAGTATACAACACTAATTTCAAAATTTTACTTGGGATATTTTAAATAAGCAAGATTCTTACCTGAACAAAGTGACTGGGTGTTTCACTGCATACTGAATGGATCTGTCCATTTATTATTGGAATTATCTTGGCTAAAGGAAGACTGACACTGGAAAGACTAGAAAAGAACAAAATACATTGACCTAGTAAAGTCACTGAACTCTGATTATTATAATTCTAAATAATTGCTACTTCAAAAGTAGCTACTTCAAATGTACAGATGAAGGTTTTTCCCCCTATTAAGTCTTGAATTTAATATAGACAAGTACCAAAGCAAATGTCAGTTGGTGTTGCTATGATATGACACAGTCGCACACTTGCTTCTCGTGCCAGTCTGTGTGTGCGCGTGCGCGCCTCTGTGTGTGTGTGTGTGTTAGAAGTGCCAGTCTACAATCTCACTCTGTTTCAAACTCTAAACCAGGCTTAGGACAGACAACCACAGTACAGCCTTTGGAATATTTTAAGTGATGCAAGTACTACATATTTAAATAAAAGCATTAGTATTTGAGGGCCATCAGTTATTAAAATAAACATACATAAAACCAGATTATTGTTTGAGGTTTTAATTTTAGTATTTTAGAAATAATATCTCAAGGATTTCAACTCTGCTTTTGGATTTACAACACACTCACTGCACTGTTTAAAACCAAAATCAGCTTCAGAATAAAAGCTATTTTTAAACGTTCTAGGAAGGGGCAGAAGATCCTTAATGTTAGTATTTTTTTTCAGCATATCAGCAGAGAACCTAAAGCTCCATAGTGTATTTGGAGACTCATGGTAATGCCCACCTTCCTTGAGAACTACAGCAACTGACAGTCAGAGTCGGGGGCGTACAGAGCTTGGCTGCTGACTGCAGGGGACCACTATCCTCCTCGCAAGGCAGGTACAGCACAGTACATCTTTCATAAGCCACCACCAGCGGGGTAAAGCCCCCTTAACTACAACGGCAGGCTGCTTGTACAGTGCTGGCCACAAGTGGAAGGTATAGAGGTCTTCTGATTTCTACTTCTAGATCTGCAAGTAATGGTGGGAAAGATACCTCACCTAAATCGTAGCGATTTCATGGGTGGGAAGAAACATGCAATACCCCCAGCTGCCTACTTGGCTGAAGTGAGGAGACTGCACTTATTCTTGAAAAGCAAGAAGGAGAATTATTTCCAGCATGAGAACTTCCAAGTAAGCAGGAAAATCCATAGCCTTTTTTGGAATTCACTGTGAACCCAAAGCATTATTCACGTGAGAACCACAACAAAAGGACACACGTACCTATTTACAGAGCCATTCTGAGAAAGGTCCTGTTCAGTAGGTCTGAAAAACTCTGCCATATTGTCCAGCAGTCGACTGAATCCTCTGTTTAAACAAGTGCTCAAAACTGTACTGAAGTCTGGACTGGAAAAAAAAAAAATTGTTTGATTCCTGTGATTTATATTCTCAAACTAAAAAACCCTGCAAGTATTCAGTGCTACAGATGTCCCTCCCATAAAGGACAATGCATGGCCCAGACAAGAGGCCATCTGTACAGACACCTCAAGAAAGACCAGCTCCCTGATAACTCCACAGTAAACTGATCAACGACCTACACTCTACCCTAAGATTACTGAAACTCATAAATTTAAAGCATTTCTCACTTTTCTTTCTCACCAAGTAATATGTAGAAGGGACTTACCCTTAAAATACCCCAGATCTCTAGCAGCTAAATTGTAGGAATAGTTTGGCATTTGGCTCAGCTCCCTCATACTCAATGTTTATTCTGGAAGCCTCACTTGGGTAGCTCTCTGGTAAAAGGATGCATACAGCCACTCAAAACTACACACTAAAAGTAAATTCTGATAAGTCAAAACTGGTGTTCTTTTTTTGAAAGCAAGTAAATCCAGTAAAATTACTCTCAATTTACCCTGCTTTAGCAAGAAGAGAAATACTCCTCTGTTTCTGCGTAACTACATAAAAGGTGAGGAAGAGATAAGGGGGTCTGACTGGAAAGGACATCCTGGTCATCTCATTAAGGCAGGATTGTTTCTTATAAATGAGTTTCAGAGCTTTTAAATTTTGAAAATCCCAGCCTACAATTAGTCAATATAAAAATTTAATGCGTCAGAGTGGTCACATTTCGCAAATGAAAGTTGACAGCTTTTTATATGAAAGCAATTGTCTTACAGAAACAATAGCTGTGAGAAGTTTAATATGAATACAGGATATGTCCTATACCTTTCTAGCATATCTCTAGTTTCATTAAGTAATTTAATTGTAGCAACATCTCTTTCTGTGAGTCCACAGGCCTAGAAAAAGCAAAGACAGACACTATTTAGTAAGAAATCAATTGGCAACCATAAGAACAAGAGTGAAAATAGAAAAGTTTGGTACTACAGAATTAAGTCAAGATGTATAAGTCAAATCTATCTAAAATAAAAGCTTTATTGTCATAAATCACATTCTTTAGAATTTGTGTTCTAATTTTCCTTTTAAATGGTCACTGTAGGAAATTTTTACTGAAAACAGTATCAGCAGGAAATACCAGACTAATTAAGCAAAGTATTTTTTCCACTTCTGACCAGCAAAACTGAAATAAACCCTGAGTATCAGCTTAAGCTAAAGGGATGAGTGCATGCAGTCACACACCAAATCGTAAGTTTTTTCTCTATACTACTATCATACCAAGTTAAGAATGGGTTTTCTCCAACCTGTGGTGTAGATGGAGACAAACTCCTTTAGAAAATTTAGGAAATTAATATTACAACTGCGATTAGATAATGCTTCTCCTGACTCCTGTTCCTTTTCCATCCCAAAGCAACAAAGGACTCCAGCACAGCATTGCCTTTGTGTGCATCAGCCAGCACACTACACCTGTCCATGATCTTTGCTGGTACACAAGTGCAAGGCAGTACAATTTAGCTTAGGGCTGAGTTAAGCGGCACTGTGCTACAGCACACATCACAGACTAAAAACAGTAACTGAGCTGTGTTTCTGAGCTCAGAGCTGACATTCTGAGGATGACACTTGTTTTCAGTCAAATCTGAAGTACAATTTTGCCTAGATTAAAGAGATAGGGACACTCGATTTATGACGGAAGAGTCATCACCATTTATTAAAGATACAGATGCTATGGTACAACTAGAAGACTGTTATGCACCCTTCGCTTCCCAAAACAAACAAAACATGCATAATGAAGGAAGGAGGATGAAAGAAACTGGAACAAATACCTGGGTAGCCAAGGGGTTTTCTTCATCTGGCATCAGATAATGGCATAAGGGAGAGTAAGATGCAATCTGATCTGAATCTTTATGTTCCACTACTTTCCTGATATCTTTAAGTTTCTGTTCCAGCTCCAGAAGAGACAGGGTGTGCTTAAGGGAAATACTGGAAAGGAAAACAAGACTACGGTGTTGATTGCAAAATCAATACTGACACTTTTTCCTCCCACCGAGAACATTTTCACAAGTAACAGAATCCCAGTCTGCTACATTGGTTTGCACTGGCAGACATAGCCTGATATAATAAAAACATTGTTTTGGAAAAAGTCAGTACACTGCCTTTTTTTTTTTAATTCCAATAAAACTCATTGTTTTGGCAACAGTCATCACAATAAAAATTAAAAGATAACCAGAGAGAAATACAGACTCTTACCTTCCAAAAACTTTATGCACAGCTTGTTTAACAATAGTTATTAACTCAGTCAGTCCTAGAACAAGAAGAGTGTCAAAATTATTCTAATGATTTGCTCAAGTCTAGAAAGTAGCAGTATTTTTGTAAGGGTAGTTAGCTTATAACAAGCATCATACCATCTCCTAAAAGGTGCTGAATACTTGATAAATATTGCTGCTGAACTTCAGGGGGAGCTAGTGGTGTCTGTGGGGAAAAAAACAATAAACGATTCTGTGGCATGCCAACAGTAGAGAACAATGCACAAATAATTTCAAACTCGTTGCAACTAATTTTCTTAATCTTTATAATACCCTGCAGTTGATGGATTCCCCCATTCTCATGCAACTCTGTAGCTTCTGACTCTCTTCCTCCCATCAACCCATGGATCTTTCATAACTCCTCTGGCATTCTTCTCTTTTAATACTACACAGATCTCTCTTCCATCTTCAGTGACAGAAAAATCTTTCTTTTCATTCATATGTAGGGAAGTCTCTTAAAAAAAATCTCTATTGCAGGTGGAATTAAACCCTCCACCACCCCAAAAATGAAACGTAACGGAATCAGATATTTATGCTCAACCCTAACAAAAGCTTATCTGATAGAAAAGAAACTTTCAGGGACTGAGACAGGATCCCAGTTTGCTCCAGTGGAGTGCCTCAGAGTTGGCCCTGTCAACCCACTTCCCTACTGGAAAAATAACAGAAAGGAAACATGTTTCCAGTCCAAACTCATCTTGCCCTTTTAAAAAAAAGCTTCTTCAAGTTTTACAGAATGAAGCACAACCGCCATCAACTCTGGCCTCCCTAATGAAACCTTTTCTCAGACCTGTGTTGACATGCTGTTGCCTGACTCGGCAGGAACTGTCCCAGGGGGACACGAGAACTAATCAAAGTTTGTATCCATTCTTTCTAGAGAAGCTGTTGAACAATTTATAGATCTTCCTCTCTGCAATGGGTCCTTGCTTCCTGTGGCACTGATTTATTTATATTGAGCAGTGACAGATATACTAGATGAACAAAACCCAAGTCTTCTACCTTGCTTGGCCCCACCAACAGACTTTTAGGTAACATGGCCTTCTGGAGTTAAACAGAACAGTAAAAATTTCAAAGACAACATTTTTCTTCTTTAATCCTAGGAAAATTTAACTGAGGAAATTAATGTATGTGCCAGGAAGACCTAAGCATTTATATACATTTGCATACATATCTTGGATCATCCACATAGTACTACCGTTTCACAAAAAATGAATGAAAGCAAATAAATTGTTTTATGTTGATGTTTAGATATAAAGTAATCTTATTTAAAGCAATACAAATGTGGACAAAAAGTATTCTTTAATAGTGCTAGTATTTTGTTAGGCCAAATCATTCAAATTTAGAGGCTATTAAAACACATCAATATATCTTACTCCCAGTAACACTTCCACATCTCCCACTCTTCAATAAAACCTCTAGCTTGCATTCTAACACTTCTAAGCTATGGCCTTTTTATCTCTCATTAAATAATCCTTTCATTTTCAAGAAAATGGAAGTTCTACCTTTGAAAGAAAACAAGAAACTTACTGTGCCATTTTTGCAGAGTGCAGCATTATCTAGGTAGATGTAACCGCCAATAATATTTAACTGGACTCGCAAAAGAACTACTAGCATACAGGTACTATATACAGCTACAATGCTTCTTGTGAAACCTTGAAAAGAGACAACAACATAACTTCAAAGTCAAAGAAATAAGGGTGAGTCAAGGAGGGAGAGTTCTCTCCAAGACTCAAGAAGTGCTGATGATTTTTAAATATGGTCACATTTCTCTCATTGGTTGTCATAACACATGCCCAGGGTGGTCATTAGTCTAACATGTTGGAGCTACATCTGAAGTGTCCCACTTAAAGTTCTATGTTAATATATTTTGCACGTTACACAAGTTATTTGGGGAAAGAAAATTATACAAGTTGCTCCAAAAGGAAAATGGATGTACTGTCAAATCATCTTTCTTCATACCTAAGGCAGGAGCAGCTAATATCTAAAGAAAGAAAATTGAAACGAGCATCAGCTACCAGCCACTAGGCAACAGAGGACGTGTGGAAGAAGTGACATGAATAAATATGGATGAATGCTGAGTAGCAAGGACACAGGAAGAAAGGAGCTGGATCAGAAGTAGGATCTGTAAAGGTGTTGTGAAAAGGAAAAACAAAACCAAAAGGAAGGAAAGACAAAACCACTGAGGTGGTAGGGATAACAAATGGTACCAAGGAATCAAAAGTAATAAAAGCTCAGTAGTATTCACTACACAATTATCTGACTTCACTCTTCTTCCTTCCCTTCCATCAGTTAATAAATAAGAAGATGAACCAAAGGGTTTATAACCACTGCTTTGGTGGTTCTCAAACAGGCTTGAAAAGAGGAAATTCCTGGCCATGTAAGGGCTGGCCTGCATTTCTGGTTGATCTTTTCTGTTAGGTTCAGTATAGAACTTTCTAAGAACTAGTCTGATTTTTCTGTGAGGGCACAGAAAGTTCTCACAAAGTTCTCTTGAGTGAGGTAACATGAAGACCAATAAAATTCTTCACCTTTGTCTCTGAGCTTCTAACTTCTCACGGGGCTATGAAAAATTGCTTCATAAGAAGCTTTTGGGAGGGGAGGCGGGGAGGAGGTTTGCCACAGCCTATTACACTATCTTCACATTTATTGAAGCAACAACATGGTGTGAAGTGTGTGTTTTAAAGGGTGTGAAAGACATTTAAATCTTATGCTAAATATTACACAGATGGAATCTTTCATTTCCACTTACTTATTATCTTTAAATCCTCCCATATTTCTAACTTGTTTGCTGGCCTGTAGGAAACATAAATGGAAATATTAAACATTAACAAGTATATTTTCCTTGGAAATTAATACATGTTAAATGAAATAGCAATGCTCTAAGGTGAGCTCATTTAGCTACTAGAATTATTCAGATCACATTTGTGCCTACATTTATTTGCCTCATTCAAGAAAGTAGTATATACACATCAAGTCACAGAAAAAATATTCAAACTTTAACATATAAATGTAGTACGTAGTGATGTCAATTATAGACTTATAGTATCAATTTTGAGTTACTACACTAAGCAGTCAGAAAAAGCCCACTGACGGTACGGAGTGGCCTCTTCTGGGGCCTCAATCTCCTGTTTTATACATTTAAGGCAGGCCTCAGATCAGCAGGGCTTCCCATCCCCACCTGTGCATAATAAGTGCAGGATCAGAATTTCTATATCCTACTTTCTTGCAAGATTTATCGTTGCCTGACTTGGTTTTAAAGTTTGGATTCAATCACCAAAACCCAAAGAGATCGTCACCATCTGTGGAAAACTTGCACCATCCACACTTAGAGAAACACTTGGTGATTTCTTAGGATCAGAATTAACACTTAAATATTTCGGGCAGATAGTTCAGATCAGCCTAGACTTTACAGAAACTTAGTTTATAAAAAAGAATACACTTTTCACCAGAAATATTTTCTCTTTATAGGCACAACACGTGCATTTTGGCATTAGTTTGACTGTTATATAACTTACAGAAACAATTAATTTTTAAGCTCACTGCTATGAAATAATGAACCATTAAGCCTACAACTCTAAAAAGTGAAGAGACAGTTTAAAGGAAGGATAGCTGGAAGAGATACAAGGATCCATGGCACATACAAAACCAGTTTACATACTTCTCTTTTTGCAACCTAAATCAACAGTTTTAAAAGCTATTCTAAAGCAACACAAAGGAAAGACTTAAAAAATACAGTAATATTTCTACAGATAAAACATGTAACAGGACTCAAAACCACATTTATTACTTATGAGTAGTGTTATGGTTTGAAAGGGGCAGGCAAAATCTTACTGGCTTTTGCTGCCAGGACCCAATGAATAAGGGGTGGAGTTTAGGCCCCTGTTGTGAAAAGGGGTCCGGGTGTCAGGTATCAGGTGTCAGTATTCCACCCATTTCCTGCCAGACTCTATAAAAGTCAGGAGGACTGGGGGCTTTTTCCTTCTCTTGCCCTCGTGGTCTCTCCGGGTTCAGTCTGCTCTCTGCCTCGCTCCTGCACTCCCCTGCCTGCCGCTCGCCGCGTGGAACCAGCCTGGAGGAAAGGCCCAGCTTTGGTTACCAGCTTCGCCACGTGGTCTGCAGCATTCCGACTGCACCGAGTGCTGGGTTTTGGACTCTTTTCTTCCCATCGGCTTTGCAGTGAAGGACCTTTCAGCAGNGTTCTTCCTTACACCCCTTCTAATTTTCAGGGGGGAGTGATAGAAACAAAACTCTGTCTGGTTTGTGGCTTGCCCTGGCCGTTTTGCTAAACCAGTACAAGTAGTAAGCTTCCATGCCAACTGAAGAAAGAGAAGCCAATACATCAACATCAGCCAATTACATTTGCACCTATTATCTCAAAACATTTTCTAGAGCTCATGCTTACAATGTTTCTCACAACATAAGGCAACAGCCAGGTAACAATTTCAGTCTGCAAGTATCAAGCCTAACAGTAGAAATGGATTTTTCAGTCTTCATATGCTGCAATTTACTAAGACTCAGCTGTTCAAAAGTCAGCTTTTATTTCATGTTTATTTATTTGGAAAACCATTACCTGCTACGGAAGCAAAAAGCAATGCAAACAAAAAAACCCAGAGGTTTGAAATAAAGTTAAGTGCTTTTAAAGTTAAGGTGGGAGATATACATGAGATCTGCAAAGCTACAGCAGCAGGTACTTCACCTCTCCTCAATCACATCGGACAGACAGATCAAGAACATCAGTGGTCTTGTGTGCCACTCTCTCTTTAAAATTTTCTCTGGAAGACTGAAGACTTCAGCCTGTTTACACCCCCAAGCTACCACTGGCTGCCCCAAATGACTAAAGCAATATAGAAAGGTTTTGAATTTAAGGAAATGAATGGATTTTAAGCTAAAGGAGTTTACCTAAGCCATAACGTGACATATAACATATGATAACAGATCCATAATGTGTTAAGTCATAACATAGATTACATGTGAAAAAGAATACATCTTCAGGGACATGAAGAAAGGTAAATGTCCACATCTACTCTTCTCTATATTCAACAGCAATGGCACCCGAAGGTCCAGAGCCATTCGAGTCTTCTTCTCAAATCGAAGTGGAAAGAAAACAAATCTATACCTCCATGCGTAGCGTAAGAATGCAGAGGTTCTTCAAAGACTCACTTCAAAGTAGAATGAGCCCTGACGACTCATTCTGTGAACTGTCCCTTCCCAGACCTTTCTCTGCCTTTTCAGTTCAAGAAGTTCAAGCATCTAGTTAAAATGTCCTCAGCGTAAGCCAAAAAAGGAAACATTAAGACACAAACTCCACTGTAAGATACACTCTAAATGGACACCACAGGATACTGCATGTAACCAGCGTTTTTAAAAAAAAACTTGTTTACATAAATGCATGACAGTAATATCAAAAAGTCTCATCTATATTTTCAGTGGAATTACTGGAATTCAGAAGTGTGTCACCATACTCGTAAACTGTTTCAACCAGTCAAACAAGTTAGACACCAGATATATTTTGATAAAAGAACACATACTACAAATGAAGGCATTATGTCTTTAACATCGAACAAAAGATTACAGACCTCTGAAGACTATTTTGCTGTACTGTTCAGAAGACAAATCTGGTGATCCACAAGATCTTTTGTTCATTCAGGTTAATTTTCCATTGAGTAAAACTCTCATTATGATAAATATATTAAATATTCCATTATAGTTAACTTTTCCTAATTTCTTGTTGTTTGGGGTAAATAATATTCAATTGCAGTTACAAATTCTCAAATAATCTGTTATAAAAACCATCATTCAGGCTGTATTTCCCACTTTAAGTATCACATTGTATTGCCTCGCTGTGGCAGTTTTTGACCGAAAAAAAAGACAATGTCTGGATAGGTAATTATTAAATGCTGGGCAGCTGAAGTTACAGCTATATAAATAAGCTAGTGGGAGGTAAACTAGAAAGGCTGTCTAGAGTGAGTCAGAAATCTTATGTTAACTGCCTACACAACACTTTTACTCCATGCCGAATGTCAAGCAGCTTACTCTACTTTTAAGGTATGCTATCATGCACTTTATGTATTTAAAAATACGCTATTTGTTCCCGCAGTTATAAGGAAACCAAATGTGGTTTCTGACAGAGAAGCATTTCTCTTTATGTATGACATGCCCTTATTTGTTCTACTTCAAAAAGAAAAAAAAATAAATACTTCTCACAGCTTACATCTACTCGCACTCTCATCTTGGATACTTCCCACTACTATTCACATCTGACCTTGGTAAGATTACATAAACATTTTTACAACACGGCATCAACAACTCACTCACTAAGACAGGCAGTCCTGTTTACGAGAGGCCTAGATCCTATAAGTACTTTATCTGCCTATCTTATAAGCAGTTCCACAAAAACCATGGCTCTCATTGCAGCATTTTAAAGGAACTATTATTCTTGTAATGTTTGGAAAATGCCAGCCATACCTATCAAAATGCATCTAACATGACACAAAACATTTACATAGTGATTTCAAAATACTCTAAGACTTGTGACTCAATGGGACACAGAACCAAAAACCTGCATGCTCTCTATATTATAAATATATAATTCGAAAAAACCCAACAATTTATCTTTTGATCAAAACAAGCGATCTTTAACACAATTAACAAAACAGTCTTACCTATTTTTAAGAAGAGATGTGAGACTCTCAGAATTTAATTGATGCATTAAGGCATCCCTCAATGTTGGAAGCATTGACAGCACTGTTATTAAAAGAAAAAAAACCTATCAACATCAAAAACCTATCCCCAGCCCTCATTCAATAGCTGCTATATATTGTAAATCCCATTGCTCAGCAGGCACAGCTGGGAGGACAAACAAATTGGGAAACCCTAGGAGTACTCAGAAGTGCAATTACCTGTGAACCTCTTATGAGCTTGGGCACAGTGCTGCCCTTAACATGGCTACATGTCCTGGTTCTAGCTGCAGGCGTGTACCCACGTATCTGCATATACATGCCTTCAACTCCCCAGAAAAAAACATGGTGAAAATCTACACTGTTGCATTTTGCATTGCAAGAAGAGAAAGATCTGGGCTTTGTGTTTTGTTTCTTTTCCCAACAAGAGAACCAGAGAAATGTACATTTTTAACAAAAGAGAGTGATGGGGAAAAAAATAAATATTTTTTTTTTGAATATTCAGTGTCCAATCTGCTGTTATATGATGGGAACAGCAAATGCAAAACAAGCATGCACAGAACATAATAAATAACAGGAACAAAACGTGAAAAATCCTGACAAGAATGCAGGCTGCTAGACAGAAATTACTTTGTACAAGGAAGAGCAGTAAAATCAATCCCAGAACTACAAAATGGAAAAGTTGAAAATTAAACACCAGGGTATTTCATGTCAGGGTAAATACAGTGCACAGAAAGCATTTGCAGCCAAACAAGAAGCCATTACAAATTTCAACAGGAGAAGAAAATGCTGCCCAATTTGTTTTATAAAAACAGTTTTGAATGGTCTGTATTTACAAAAATGACCAGGGTTTTGTTAAACTCTACCCTACCATCTCCTCTCCAAAAATCCAAAGATCAGTGCTGTAATATAAACACTTCCATCTATTGTTCCCCAGCTACCCAGGTATCTTTTATCTGATAAAATGTAGGAAATAATGGGCTGACATGCTTCTTATTTGTAAATAAAAATTACCCACCAAGCTCTTTGTGTAGCTTACTAACAACATGCTATCATGAATAAAATATTCCTGCTGTAAATTCAGTATTGTTTGAATTTGGGTGCTGTTTCACATCTCAGTATCACATGCAGTTTAGGATAATACAGAAAGGGTCTTACAGTGACAAAAACCAGTAACTTACATGTGTATTTGTATGCACTATAGATGGATGTATTCAAAAAAGGGTTAAGATGACCCTTAGAAATCCCTTCAACCCTCTCTTCTTCAGATTCTGCTTTTATTATGCAAAATTACTCTATTTATGCACTAGGACTTAATTAAGACTTTGAATTCACCTACATTTCTTATCCTTTTTTCATCCTGACAATATGCAGTATAAATTCCCAAATAATTCCACGTATCAAGAACAATAGCTATTTGCTTATCTTACCTGTCATATTGCATGTTCTCTGATTACTTTCAAAATGATACTGCCTTCGCGCTTGTGCGATGTATTCAGCTGCCTCTCGTTCCTGGATTTCTCTGATTTTCTTCTGCCCATATTTTCCCAGTAAATAGACTCCTACGGAGAGATTTTCATATTACAAGCTGCTTTAAAAATGTGAGGAAGGCTCTTCCAGCCCCTTTCTTTGATTTTAAACCATAAGGGTGCACAGTGATTTTTGGGGGCTGTGTGGGTCATGAGCATTTTAATACTGATTGACAAAGTAATACTCAGAAATAGTGTTTTCAAAATTAATTAAAATGTCAAGGGTAATGACTTGAATCAGTACAAGAAACTACCCTGATATGAGATACCATTTTGATACTACTGCAATGTGAACAAATAGTACTGAAGAGACTGAAATAAATCCTTTAACTCCAGGTTTTGTGGAAAAAAAGTCTTAAGTATAAAAAAAGACTCTTCCTGAACGTACACAGGCAGACATGCAAACAAGTCAAGAAGAATCATGCGCATGGCCTTGAGTGATATGCTGGAGCAGCACCTTTATAATTAAGATTGAGACAGCTAATTGCTCAATACTTGATTGTTAAAGCTGTGTGATTACTCTGTACTAAGAGCTGCTCTGCCTCACGAGGGTCCAAAGCTGCACTAGCAGTATTCCAGGTTTAACAAGGAGTTTCCAGAAAGAGCACTTGTCTAAAATGATGCAACACCAGCATCAACCTAGTCTGATTTCTCCTGCTGTCTCCCAAACTAAGCCGTAACTTTGACCTATTGCTAACAGATGTTATTTACTCAGTAACATCTTCATCTTTGGGAATACAATGTGTTAGAAGTTAAGCAAGGTAAAAGTTACACCATCCACACAGGTTAAGGAAAACAAACACCAAAGAAGTTTGGATGCCAACAGCAGACCGCCTCTGTTACTAAATGTGTGTGTAGGAGCCTCTGCAAGTCCCCAGCTTATGGGGCATTTCAAGGAGTCATCAGCCTGGGAGTTGGGCTACATGTGTGCTCACATTTTACTTTAGACCTACCTTGTACATCTATCTTGATAGATTTAGCATTAAGAAGACTGTGTTATTTTCAGGTCTTCTGAAAAGTCCAGGCTGAATGCATCACATGAAAACACTGTCACTTGGGAGTTGGAAGCAGGACCAGAGAGAGAAAGCCACATCCCAAGAACTGCCACGTCAGGTCAACTCATGTTACCTTGTAAGAAACTGAACTGACATTTTGAAAATCCCTGTTGTTATAAACAAGCTAAATGAACACCAATTTTTTACAACAACTAGTGTAACTCAATTTTAGCTCGCAGTATGGGATAGAAGGTCTGCAAAAAGTGGCAGCAACAACATTTTACTCACGTCTAGTTAGCTAAACTGTTATAAAGCTGGAGCTTCATACTGAATCTTTCCCATGTGTTCCATACAAAACCAGGAATTAAGGAAATTCAGCAATAATGAGACTGCCCAAAAGATAATTTCTATGTAAACCTTTTTCTGACTTCATTAAAATATGAACTATACGAACAACTATAGTCCCAACACTTCTGATTCACAGAAGGTTCAGAAACAGATGAGTGGTACAAAGTAGGACTACATCATGTGATGCCTGAACCTTCAGGTACAGGAACCTCAGTAAGGATCTCTCTCGAACTACAACTCTTATGCTTTAAAACCGATCTGCAAAGTGAATGTATTTACATCTGGATTTGCTGTCTGTGCTGGTCTCACCTGGGACAGAGTTCATTTTCTTCACAGTAGCCAGTATGGAGCTATGTTTTTGATTTGTGCTGGAAACAGTGTTGATAACACAGGGATGTTTTCGTTACTGCTTACACAGAGTAAAAGTTTTTCTGCTCCTCATACCACACCACCAGCAAGTAAGCTGGAGGTGCATGAGAAGCTGGAAGGGAACACAGGAAGAACAGCTGACCCGAACTGAGCAAAGGGACATCCCACACCACATGGCATTGTGCCCAGCTATAAAACTAGGGGGGAGGCTGGGGGAGGACGGGGATGGACACCACAGCTCAGGGTCTGGCTGGGCATCTGTCGGTTGGTGGTGAGCAATTGTTTTCATTTGCATCACTTGCCTTTCTTGGGTTTTATTTTTCTCTCTTTCTTATTTATTTCCCCCTCCTCTTCCCCTCACATTTTTTTAATTATTATTTCTTAGTTTAATTATTAAACTGTTTTTATCTCAACCTATGAGTTTTCTCACTTTTACCCTTCCAGTTCTTTCCCCCATCCCACTGGGGCACAGGAAGCATCAGTGAGCAGCTATGTGGTGCGTAGTCACCAGTTGGGGTTAAACCACAACACTGTCCTACAACACCAGGAACACCTGGGATCTACAATACCCGTATCCTGTGGAAGCAACACTGTGATTCATCTGTTAACAGTGAATTGATCTAAATATGCTCTAATTTGTCTGCGTAGCCCTCTTTGGCTGTAGCATTGTATAGTTTCTTGTCATCTAAATGTAAGTAATGTAAGTAGCTTACAAAATCTGCAGACTCTTACATATTCATGCCAGTGGCCTCAAACGGGTAGGGTATTTCTCACATCACATAAGTTACGGCATACCCTGCCTCAGCCCTTTCCTTTTTCACAGATGGAATGGAGAGAGGAGCAGAAAAGTGGGATTGGAAAGTAGGAGGCATCAAGTTTTCAAGAAACCTCTTTACAACCCTATGTAACCTTTACCCTCAGTGTCGTACTTACATCAGAAAGAAAAAAGAAAAAAGACTGAGGGAAAATCTCCAGTTTTAAGAATTTCATTACACAGAAACTGTGCTGACACACGAAACCTGCATCCTTCCAGAACATCAACAGCCCTGTAAGTTGTGTTTTGTCCTTATATACAAGAAAACCACGCATCAACTGACATACAGTTGTCCCATTATGGTTGAAAACCATATTTAAAATAAGAACGCACTAAAGCCTTATTCTCTTGGCACCACTGAGTCCCACCAAAACCTGTTTAGTGCCCCTGCACTCACCCACAGAGACAACCTTCTTTGCTAAGCAGACAGACTACTGAATGGAAATGTTCCTTCTGCAAGCTGAAGGTTTCAACAGATGAAATTGAGCAATTAATTCATTCATCACTGAAATCAAAACCATACATTGCAGACACACCCCAAACTTGCTCTTCTACTGCAACAAGAGAATTTCAACAGTGAATTGTTTTGTAATATCCATTGAAATCTGCCTTGAATGATGAGCACTGAGACAGAAACCACTTTAAGGTAAATCCGCCTATCCCATAAGAACAAGTGAACATAACACATCCCTGCAGCTCCATCACACTAGCTCTATCTCTACTTTAAACATCTCTAGCAGGTTTGATGCCACAGCACTAGATTTTGCTTATATGAAGAGATACAAGTCTTTTTGGTAAGCAATTTACTTTATATTGCTTAAAGAACAGACTTCTGAAGAAAGGGTTTCTACAGGGTTTTTGCTAAGTTCCCAGCCCTGCTCTATGGTTAAGGGAAAACTACATCTATGTCAGTTGCTTTTCCTTCAATTTGAGCTCTGATTTTGAGTTTTTTTATCTTCATAAGCAGAAAAATCTGTTGCAGTGTTGAAATTGACAGAAATTACACTAAGAACCAGCCACTGATACTGCACAAGGAATAAATCTCAGTAAATAGGGGAAAGGCTACCAACCAACTCCGATTTTGGTGCATTAATTCTTTAGTAACGCAACACTAATACAACATCGTGTCAGTAATAATGTAGAGAATCTTCTGTACTGTCTAATGAATCATTAGTAACGTTAATCTCTGACCATGTGCCAGTTAAAGACTTAAAATCATTAAACCCTGTAACGCCTCATTCTCCTTATAACATCCTACTTCCCAGAAAACAGCTCTTAAAAAAACCAAACCAAACACCAGAGAGATGTAGATTCCAGTCTCTGGTATTAAATCAGCAGATTTGGATGCTTTTCTTAAATCATTTGGCAACATCCAAATATTCTGTCATCAAGTAAAAGCAGTGGTGTAAAGTTGCATTCCACCTTCCAATGTTACACAGTGTTTTTTGGAGGAGAGTCTGTTGTGGATCTCAGAGTTCTGTTTCACTGGTGTTGGCATTACCATAGGTCCTGCAGCTATTTTAAGGTCTGATCCATAACTAATATGTAGATGGCCAAAGCAGTCATGATCCACCTGCTGAAATGCTGTAGTGCACCACTCTGCAGTAAATCCCTCCATCTCCCAGGCTGCCCTAAAATACCATGGCACAAGCTGCAGCTGGTGGCAGCTAATGATGTCTCTGACAAGGCTCAGTACTGGGTCCTGCACCTGGGCTGCAACAACCCCATGCAAAGGTACCGGCTGGGGGAAGAGTGGCTAGAGACCTACCTAGCAGAAAGGGACCTGGGGGTGCTGGCTGATAGCCAGATGAACATGAGCCAGCAGTGTGCTCAGGTGGCCAAGAAGGCCAACAGCATCCTGGCTTGTATCAGAAATAGCGTGGCCAGCAGGAGTAGGGAAGTGGTTGTCCCACTGTACTCAGCACTGGTGAGGCTGCACCTGGAATACTGAGCTCAGTTCTGGGCTCCTCACTGCAACAAGGACATTGAGGTGCTGGAGCAGGTCCAGAGAAGGGCAACGAAGCTGTAGAAGAGTCTGGAGCACAGGTCTTATGAGGAGCAGCTGAGTGAGCTGGGGCTGTTTAGTCTGGAGAAAAGGAAGCTCAGGGGAGACCTTACTGCTCTCTAAAACTGCCTAAAAAGAGGTTGGAGAGAGAGGGTGACCGGTCTCTTCTCCCAAGTGACAAGCGATAGAACAAGAGGAAATGACTAAGTTTCACCAGAAGTTCAGGCTGGATATTAGGAAAATTGTTTTACATTAAACATTAGTGTTCAGGCATTGAACAGGCTGCCCAGGGAAGCAGTGGAGTCACCATCCCTGGAGGTGTTCAAAGAACATTTCGATGTGGCCCTTGGGGACATGATTTAGTGGTGGACTTAGCATTTCTGGGTTGATGGTTGGACTCTGTGATCTTGAAGGTCTTTTCCAACCGGAGTGATTCTATGATTTTGTGTTCTGCTTGAAGATGCCCTGATTAACTACAGGGTCTCAAATACAAAAAAAAGAATTTGCTACGGAGTCCTCACATACAACACGGCCTGAGGACACAGGTATTTAATCCATGCTGCAGGCAATGGCAGCATAGTTCAATATTTTCAATCAGAAGTTGAAACATTTGTTAGCAGAAGAGCATCTTGTTTTTTTTCCGATTGGTCAATCATTTTAGTTTCTGATTTATTTTTGCTAAGTGTACTTCATCCATTCAGTAGCATTTTGGTGAAAGTGACACCGAACTGCAAATAAACAGTACCAATCATAAGGAAAAAGCTGCAAAATCAGTGACATCAGGAAGGTTTGCAGGCAGAGGGCTGTTTATACACGATGAATTTGGGATTTCAGGATATGAGAGCTACCAAGAGCCCCAAGCTCTCCAATATCTGCTTTCCCACACACACGTTAAACCATGTTTACTAGCTGAAATGGAGACAACCGATAGTTTGTCTAAAACTATCTAAAAACTGATAGCTTTTACTATTCCCATGTGTCCGCCCACCACTCTCACAAAGACCGTTGAAGGGGAGGAGGAGCAGCTTGCAGGTTATGGCCTGGTAAGTAAATCTGTTTATTTAATATGGCAGGCTCTAAGTGTGGCGGCTCAGAAACTGGTAAACATTGCGTTCCTCTGTACTTGCTGTGTCAAAAAACCTGCAGGTGAAGGGGTGAAGTGGAGAAGCAGCCTGACAAGTACTTCAGTAACCATCATCCAACCTGTAATTGTGTATTAATTGGCACTCTTTGGAAAAACACAGAGGACACAAGAGCCAAGGCAAGTCAGAAGCATATACAATTCACTGTGACAAGAGACCTCACCTTAATGCAACACAAGATGTATCACAAAAAACTTGTAGCCCTCAGAATATTTAACTGCTCAGGTAAGTTCCAGTGGATATAAACTAATACCAACTTTCCTTAGCAACTCTGCAATATTTCATTCTGTATCATCTGCTTAAGATACAAGTAGATCTGATGACTGAGCATGCAAAGACATAGCTGTATCTGTTGAGAGGTACCTAATCTCCAGCTGCAAGGATATGCACTTTATTACTGAACAGAGAGACAGATCCAAGGTGTTCTTTTAAATCCCATTCCGACTAAAAATAACCCTATAATAATTCCAAGGAAAAGGAGGAGCTTACCAGACCATAATCACCCTACAGGTTAGACAAGAACCTTTAGGGAGAAAGAACGGCTTGAATAATTAACGTGAATCCTCCTCCCCGGCGAAGTTGTGTGTCTGCAGTTGGTTTACGTTCGACAATTCACCTCAACGCACAAGTCACTTCGAACAGCGCAGGCTTCCAGCCTCCGCCCTACGGATGGACACCGGCACAGCCGCCACCCGCGCGGGTCAGCGCCGTCCCAGACCGGCGCAAACACCGGCCCTGAGCGCACCCGGCACCGTCAGCCCCGCGTTTCAGCGCCTGCGGGGCCCGCGCACCTCTCCTCTCCCCCGCCTCCAGAGCAGCGTTCCACCGCGGGGCGCCGAGTGCGCTCCGGTGCCGCCGGCAGGGCGAGGGGCTGCGCCCCGCCACGGCGGAGCTCCCCGCACA